>LOJH01028771.1:0-10613 GCA_001685095.1 Ellobius talpinus | reverse complement strand
TTTGTTTATGCTACATTTGTTTAATTATGTAGAGATGTGTTGGATTTGTTTCACCTTGCCTGCCTAAGGTACCTGATTGGTCTAATAAAGAGCTGACTGGCCAATAGCTAGGCAGAGAAAGGATAGGCAGGGCTGGCAGGCAGAAAGGATAAATAGGAGGAGAAATCTAGGCTCAAGGGAGAAGAGAAAGAATGAGAGAAGGAAGAGAGAATGAGGGACATATCTGGGGCAAGAAGCCAGGCAGCCACCAGTCAGTCAGACACAAAGAAGCTTCTGGCCCCAGCATGTCACCCATTCTCTCCTGCATCTCTCTTCCTATTTTCTCTGCCCAGCAGCCCTGCCTATCCATCTCCTGCCTAGCTATTGGCCACTTAGCTTCTTAGTAGACCAATCAGGCGCCTTAGGCTGGCAAGGTGAAACAGATGCAATAATCGTTGCACAGTTCAAGCAATGTTCCGCAGCATAAGCAAAGGTAGCACATATTTGCTCCATCAAAATAGTATTCGACAATATACCGCCATTATCCCATGGGATGGATAAAGACTTCTGAGGCCCAAGGTCACACAGCAAGGATGTAGCAAAGTTAGGACTGGGTAGCCTACTTTGAGCCTGTGTGTGAGGTGAGACCGGTGGCTCCACCCAGAGAGGGCACCCGTCAAACAGCATGGGATCAGAGAAAGATTTTGAGGATCAGGTTTGTCCTGGAGCATGGTTTTGGGGTCAAGGTTCCCTAGAATCATATCAGCCCAGGAAGTTCAGTTCTTTCAAAAAAAATGTTAGGGGCTAGAGAGATGGATCAGTGGTTAAGAGCATTGACTGCTCTTCCAGAGGACCTGTGTTAATTTCCAATAGCCACTTGGGAGCTCACAACCATCTGTAACTCCAGTTACAGGAGATTCAATTTCCTCTTCTGGCCTCCATACCTGGGCACCAGGTGTGAACATATTATACATACATACATGCAGACAAAACATTCATGCATATAAAATAAATAATAAAGACATACATTTATTGCATGGGTGGCTGTGTATGAACACACACAAGCTGTGGTGTGTGTGTGTGTGTATGTGTGTGTATGGAGGTCAGAGAACAATTTGTGGGAGTTGGGTCTCCTTCCACCATGTGAGCCCTGAAAATTGAACTCAGGTCATCAGGCTTGATAGCAGGTGCCTTTACCCAGAGTGGCTTACTGGCCCAGTGGTCACAGAAGCTAAGTTCTTAGCTGATCAAAGGCAGAGTGCATGCATGAGTTAGCTGATGCTGTACACAACCTGGGTTGTGCTGGGGACTTCGGGGAGACCACAGGCAGCAAGGAGCCCCACTTCCCCAGGGCTTCTGAAAAAGACACTCTGCAGCTGTCTTAGGAAGGCAAGGCTCCTGGGCTCGTTACTTTTGAGACAGTCTGATGTGGGATGTCCTTCTTTATGTGTGTTGCTTTTATTGGTTGATGAATAGAGCTGTTTCAGCCAATGACTTAGCAGAGTAAAGCCAGATGGGAAATCTGAACAAAGATATATAGAGAGAGCAGGTGGCATCAAGGAGATGCTATGTAGCTTCTGAAGTAGAAAGATGCCAGAATCTTACTGGAAAGCCATAGCCTTGTGGTGATACACAGATTAATAGAAATGGCTTAATTTAAGATGTAAGAGTCAGCTGGGAATATGCTTAAGCCATTGGATAAACAGTGCTGTAATTAATGCTGTTTCTGTGTGGTTATTCGGGTCTGAGCAGCTGGAAAACAAGAGAACAGTCTCCATTTATAAGTCTCTCTCATTCCGTAGCCCAGGCTGGCCTCAAATGCACAGCAATCCCCCTGCCTCAGCCTCTCAGTGCTGAGATTATAGCTGTAGGCTGCCACACTCAGTTATGAGAACACTTGAAGTTTCAGGTATGATCTGCTTCAGTTCTGGCTGGGTGGCTCTGGGTTAGAGGACAATGGGTCACGACAGAGTGTATTTCCAGCCCTCTTGTTCTTGAGAGCAACGCCTAACACCCTCACCCTCCTGGTCTCCGGCCATATCCTCTGGTTGTCATTTCTGGGTGCCGAGGATAAAAGTTCATTAGATTCTGATTTGCTTATTCAAATGCCCCTAGACTATCTGATTAAGTTGGTCTCCCATCTGAAAGGTATCCAGGGCCAGCCCCTCCAAGATCAGATCAGATTGGGCAATTGGGAGCATTCAGGGCAAGATGGTCACAGGTGACTCTCTCGGCTGCTGAAGTCTATGCTGGTGTTTCTTCAGAGTCACCCAGGAGAAGAGCAGCCACTTTTGGGTTGCAGCTGTCTCCAGCATACTGTAGCTGAGGAGGTTCTGTGACGGCTAGGAGAGAGGGCTGTGTGCAGTCACAGGAAGCGTCCCTGGGAAGCTTGGAGAGAGGCTGTCAAGCAGCAACAAGTGTCAGGGTTGCATGAAGATTAGGGAAAGGAGCTGTGTGAAGTCGAGGCATCATGAGGCCTGGGGACAGGGCTGTGTGAGGTGACAGGGGCCGTTGTTTGAAGACACCCATGACGGTGGCATTCCCGTGTTTGGGCCTTCTATAAACTCACCTCTGCTTTTCAGGGCCTGAAGTCTTCCCCACCATTCTGTGGTGGGGAAGAAGTATATGATCTTGAAAAACAGTTAAATCCTGCCTGCCACGTACGAGTCAGGTGATTTGAAGACAGTTCTTCACTACTGTGGTCTGGATCTTTCTGGTCACAGTATGGATATGGTAGGGTGTGGAGAGAGCCTGGTGCAAGGGCGTGTGGGCACTCAGCGGCTGTTAACAGGCATAGCCATTTCACCAGCTTGGCCAGATGGTGGCCACTTTCTGGGCTCCAGCCTTGAATGTGGAGCTTGTTCTGGAACAATCAAGAAGTGCAGAACCTGCCTGGTTCTTCTGGTTTTGTTTAGAGTACAGCAGATAATTTATAAGAAACTGTGTCTGACATTGCCTCTCAAATAAGCCCAGAGAGGAAGGAGTCAGATCCTGGCGTTTCTAATTGGATATTGTTAGTCTTCTGATTATAGAAATTAAGGAACAACGCAGACAAGAAACACAGCAGTTATTGTTTTGAGTTAATGTGTAACTCAGAATATTTTTGTTTTCCATCAGTGATCTTTGCCTTGCTGTCCAGGGCGTGCTACAAACCTCTGGTCTCATTCACGTCTTCCTTTGCGGATGAGCTGGCCAGTCCTAAATAGTTAAGTCTCCTTTCAGAGCCAGGCCATTCCTGAAACCCAATATAATCTCCATGAGTTCAAGCTGGGAGGCCTTGCCAGGCTATAACAGCAATTCTGCCAGCTGTCCTGGGTTTGTGCCTGGTGCAGCCCTTGATGCTTGTGTGAGCCTCACCCTCCTCCCCCGTAAAATGGGGACAATGGGTAAGTGACCGCACTAGTCTCTGGCTCAGAACTCTGGCATGAGGACCAATGAGTTAACATAAGTCCCTCAGAGAGCCCAAGGCACACAGGGAATACCGATTGAACGTTTCGTTTCCACTCAGCTTTTCTTCCTTTAAGTTGGCTGAGCCAGAAATTATAGGGGTGAAAGCCCTTTCCTGCCTTGGCGCTGTTGCTGTGGAGAGAAAACCACAATCCCCCCCAGGGGGCTGAGCACTGGAGCCTGGCCAGCTGGTGGCCCTGGAGACGGCCAGCCTGGGATTCAGCCCACAGGGGAAGGGACAGCTCGACTTCCCGCTGCCCCACAGATCAGGTGTGGAGAGGGTCTCTATGCGCCTGGTGACTCTGTGGCTGGCCCACTCCCATCCCGTGCTCCCTGCATGGGGTCTGGCTTTGGGGAACAAGGGCAGCAGAGCCCCACAGTCACTGTGACGACGGTGACATGTGGCTTTAATCTGACTCTCGGAAGTCAAGTCGTGTCCCTTCTCACCCTGTTCAGAGTCTTGTCACAGCAGTTATTTAACTAAACCTGAGGGAGATGGCACAGGTTCTCCACATTCAGACTCTGCCAGCCCCAGTCGGGCAGCGATGAGTCAGTGGTCAGTGGTAATGGGCGGAGGGGTCAGAAAGGGACAACGATCAGGAACTAAGGTTTGGCAGAGCTTTAGAAATGACCCCGACATCAGATTCAGAGCTGACTTTTACAAAACGCACATGATACTGTGTCACTGGACTCACACACAACACACACATGTTCTAACACAGGACACAAATACAAATATACACACACAGGACTTACACACTTAGATACACACACTCATATGACACATCTACACGCTTGTGCACACATACAACACGAAATAAGAATTAAGAAAATAAAATGAAAGACCCAGATCCTAAGGCACCTCCATCCTCCTCCAGGGACTGCGTCTCTATTTTGGTCCCCTATATTCATGCCCCTGGCCCCTGCCTTCTCTGCTCCCTCTCCCCCATGCTGTTGCCCAAACACTCTCTCCTATCCCTCTCATCCTTGGACAGAACCTCTTCTGGGCCCTGCCAGGTAGCCTGCTCCCAGCTCATGCTTGAGGTTTTAGGATAAAAAACTTCCTCTTATGCCTCTGCCTTGGGTATACTGATCGTACAATGTCCCCAGACCTGAGGGGTTGGTTTTCAGACCCCAGAAAGATAAGGAGTTGTCTGGAACATGGGGGCGTGTGTTACCTTTCTCGGGATGCAACTTGGAGGAGGAAGGGCTGATTTGACTCACGGTTTGAGGAGGGAGGCAGTCAGTCCGTCCTGGTAGAAAAACTATGACAGCGGGAGCATGAGGCACCTGGTCACCGTGCACCCACAGTCGGGAAGTTGAGAGAGTACAGGAAGTGGGGGTCAGCTATCAAAGCTTAAGGTCCATTCTCAGTGACTCCCTTCCTCCATCAAGACTTCCTAAAGGTCCCACAACTTTCTGAAGAGCGCCAGCTGCTGGGAACTCTGTTGAAACGCAGGCACCTATCAAACTGCAACAGGAGGCAGCAGCGGTGACCCCAACACTCACAGGCAGGATGCAGCGGTGACCCCAACACTCACGGGAAGGGTACAGTGGTGACCCCAACACTCATGGGAAGGTGCAGCCGTGACCCCAACACTCACAGTCAGGGTGCAGTGGTCCTGTTGCGTAGTTTGATTCATTCAGCCCTCACGTGGGCCCTCGGAGGGAGCAGCAATCCCATTCCATCTTCTGAGTCACAGGGACAGAGATGTGAGTCTTGCACACATAGTGAGTTCATAGTTTTGGAAGCTCAGACCTGGGCCCAGGGTGCCTGGGCTGTGGGTTTTCTGGTCCTCCCTCTCTTCTGCAGCTCTGGGAGGACACAGCTATTGACTCATGGCCTGTTCCCTGCAGGAACTGAAAGGCATCCTGGTGACAGGTAGTGGATGGGGATTTGAGAGGAGAGCCACTGCCGAGCCAGGCAGAGAACAAGCCTCTCAGGGCCAGCAGCGCACAGGTTATTGATAATCGGCAGGAGAGCAGCAGGGAGGTCAGCTCAGGTTCTGCCGTAGACTCTCCGTGCCTTTTCACGATCACTTTTCTCTTCCCGAAGTTTCATGTGTGGCCCTGCAACGACATCTGCTCATGGCCATCTGACCCTCCCTCTATACCGCTGACAACTCCCCCCAGGTTTCCTGAAGCCAAGTAAGGCCACTGCAGGACCCAAACAGTCCACGTTCTCAGCCCATTGTAGAAGGGGATTTATTATTCCTGGGGTAGCCAGCCCTTTGAGAACACAGATTATGAATTCAACTTAAAAATGCATCATTTGTTTTGATTTGATTTTAGAAGAAGAATCCAAACAAACATTCTCGTGGAGTCATCTCCTCTCTCAGTGTTATCTGAATATTTCCATCTGTGATCTGGCCCTGACCTTCCTGCTCTTCACTTTAAAATACGAATTACCTAGCCCCAATTTCTCCAGTTGTTCTGATGGTTAAAGGCGTTCCCATACCATGGCAAGGGATGGTGGGAAGTGGGGCCCTAAAACTCCTCTTGGTGTCATTATAGGCATTCTCAGGTGTCCGCAGGGAAGGGCACACTGGATGTTCAGCAGAATATTGTGTGGCACACCCCCAGATTAGGGCCATGACTTCCTGCATGGAGAAGGGGGTTTTTCCCCTCCAATTTTCTGTACTTTTTATTTTTAAAAGATTTAAAGGCTTGAGAGATGGCTCGGGGGTTAAGAGCACTGACTGTTCTTCCAGAAGACCCGGGTTCAATTCCCAGCACCCACATGGCAACTAACAACTGTCACTAACTCCAAGATCTGACACCCTCACACAGACATATGTGCAGGCAAAATGACAATGCAAATGAAATAAAAATAAATAATTAAAAAATTAATTATTTATCTCATTGTATGTGTGTGTGTTTCTGTGTGAGTATGGGTACCCCATGGAGGCTCGAAGAGGGAACCAGATCTCATGCTGGTGGAGCTAGAAGCACCTGTGAGCTGCCCAGTGTGGGTGCTGGGAACTGAGCTCAGGCCCAGTATATGCTCTCCACGGCTGAGCCCACTGCTCTGATTTCCTTAGACTTGGACTTTCCGTGGATGCTTTATTTGCTTGTGTGTTTGGAATGGCCATAAAGACCACAGAATTGAAAGGAACAGGGTCAGCACTAGCTGGTAAGTGGAGACACATGGATGTGGGCGGAGTCTGCGGGGAGGCATGGTAATCACTGCGGTGGCTAACCCAGAGAAGTCCAGGCCTGTCTATAAGGATCAGTGAAGCTCTGAAGCTGGGGGACAGTTGGCTGGGCTGTCACGGTCCCCCTTGTGGGGCAGCTGGGTGTCCTGCTGTTGCTTCCTGCCCCTTATGCAGTGTTCACTGCCTTCACTGTTCTGTGGTTTGAAGTTGGTGGCTTTCCCCGCTCTCACGCTCTCTTTGCTACCCTATCCTCAGGCGTCTTGGCTCTGGAGAAGGCTTCGTGGCAAGAAATGGTCAGTGATGGCATTCTGCCTCCTGATGATCCTGTCTGCGGTGACTGTCACTCACCTTCCTCCGGAGCATCCAGCGTCCGTCCCCGGACTTGGTCCCATGGAGCCCCAGGGGAAAATCGGCATGCCTGAGCCCAACATTTGGCAGACTTTGAACTCTAGCCAGAGGCAGTGGGCAAGAAACCTGGGCTTCTGGAAAGGCAGGGCTTTGCCCAGAGATTCCATCTTGGTCTGTGCCGAGAAGCAAAGCCACAGGAGGAGAGTGGACAGAAGCAGACACCCACTGAGGGTCAGAAAAGATGCTGCTGGGACAGGAGGTCCAACACTCAGTGCCCAACATCATGTGCAGGAGGATGAGGTCAGAGATGCAGGAGGCACAGAGCTAGACCAGCCTGAGCATGGTGGTCCTGTCCAAGAGAGACAGAATAAGACAAGACCCCTGGTTAGGCCACTCCCAGGGAGCAGCCTGGCAACTTTCCAGGCACGGGGAGGGACTGCTGCAGTGAGTTTGGATGGGAACTCCCTGCCAGGAGCCAAGGACAGAGTCTTGCCTGGTGGGAAGGCTGGGGGTATCACCTCAGGTCCAGGGACTCATTGGTGGCCCGGCACTGTTGAAGAGCTGCAAAGGTCCCCATGGTGCCGTACTGAGACCCCTGGGTCATTGTCCAGTGCTGCAGCTGGTGAGCAGGTTCCTCCATGGTTCACAGAACATGATGTCCAGACTCTCTGGCTACTGGCCCATGGGGAGGTGGTGGGCAAAGCCAGGGTTCCCGCCCATGGGCAGGTGCTGCAGGTCGGACTATCTGCTCTGGGTGCCTTCCAGGACATGTCTCCTCTCAGGCTCAGCCAGCTCTGCTCCCAGGGCCTCTGCGGCCTCATCAAGAGGCCCAGGGACCTGCATGAAGTCCTAGCCTTCCACGTGGACCGTGTACTGGGGCTTGGACGGAGCCTGCCTGCTGTAGCCCGGAGCTTCCGCAGCCCTCTTCTGCCCTACCGCTACACAGATGGCGGTCTGAGGCCCGTCATCTGGTGGGCACCCGATGTGCAGCATTTAGGAGACCCAGATGAGGACCAGAACTCTCTAGCCTTGGGCTGGTCGCAGTACCAGGCCCTGCTGGCTAGCGGCTGCAGCTGGCCAGGCCAAAGCCTGTGCCTGGGCATCCACCACGCTGAGTGGGCACGTTTGGCCCTCTTTGACTTCCTGCTGCAGGTAGGTGTGGTTGGGCAGTGGGGTGGGGTCAGGGAGTTCCAGGTGAAGCTTTTCCTGGCCAGGATGCCTGCTCCTCACCATGCTGGCCTTTATTATCAAGCAACTGCTCTTGTCATTTTTCTGTCTGTGTTTATCCTGTGGTACTCCAAACATCTTCCTCTCAGGGACTGGCTAGATGGCTCAGCAGTTAAGAACACTGGCTGCTCTTGCAGAGGACCAAGGGTGGATCCCCAGGACCTACAGGGTGGCTCACAGACATTTGTAACTCCAGTCCCAGCGATCTGATGCTCTCTTCGGGCCTTGACAGGTACCAGACATGCCCATGGTCCCTAGACATAGATGTAGGCAAAACACCCTTATACATTTTAAAACAAAACAAAAAATGACAGAACAACAACAAAAAACCTGACCACTACCAACAACAACAACAAAAAACCTGACCACTACCAACAACAACAACAAAAAACCTGACCACTACCAACAACAACAAAAAACCTGACCACTACCAACAACAACAACAAAAAAACCTGACCACTACCAACAACAACAACAAAATTTTATTTGTGACCCTGTTTTACCCAAGAAATATTCATGTGACTTTGGATATATAGGAATGTAAAATAGGTATATAAGTGAAATATTTACTGATAATGATGAAGAAATTAATTTGCAACAATTCTCAGATATACATAAAACCTTGCCATTTATTAAAGAGGAAAGTGAATTTGTCTATTAGTAAGAGGTATGTGCTTATCTACTTTTAGATAAAGAGTCAGCTTGTGACACTGTATGATGCGTCTCAGCCCTTCACTTTATAGTTGATCAATACTTTGATTTTAGAACCACAAATGCCTGCTGAGAAGGCAGGCATGGGGGCTGGGAAGAGAGGGTTCCTCACTAAGGCGCTTGCCAGCCACTAGGAGACCCAGCCAAGCAGGGCCTGTCTTTAGTCCCAGGCTGGGGAGGTGGGGCCAGGCAGTCAGGTAGACCAGTGAACACCAGGTTCATTGCGAGTCCCTGTCTCAAAAAGTAACTGTGGAAGACATTCAAAGATGACCCTTGGCCTCTGCACATGCATGCATTCACACATGCATGCACACCTTCCTGACACATGAGACTGTGCACAGGCACGTACTCATGTGTGTGCGTGGACACACACACACATCCTCTCCAGAAAAGGCAGACGTATATTTCAGACTATGTCAGAAATTACTGGAAATTCTGTTTTATTCCCAAGTTACAAAATCAGGACCCCTCCCCCAATGCCACTGTTAAAAGACCAGTTCACCACCATTTGCAAGTTTTTGATGTATATTTTATTTTAATGTGCATGAGGGTTTTGCCTGCATGAATGTATGTTTACCAAATGTATGCCTGGTGCCACCAAAGCCAGAGGATGGCATTATATCCCTTGGAACTGTAGTCACAGGTGATTGTGAGCTGCCATGTGGATGCTGGGAATCAAACCCAAGTCCTCTGTAAGAACGAGTGGTCTTAACCATTGAGCCGTCTCTCCAGTCTTAACACTGTTTATAATTTTATATCTTTGTGCCAACATGGAGTCAAGAGTGTTGAATGATTTAAAATAAGGGAGAGAGAGAGACGGAGGCGGAGGTAGAAGGAATGGAAGGAAAGCTGTAGACGGAGGTGCCTGTCCATCTGGACACTGAGCATTCGCTGAGGCCAGCTGAGAGTCTTGCTTCTCTGCCTGGCAAGAGAAAAGTCTAAAGTTTCTGGGTGGAGTGGGTGAGGCAGGATCCTAGGTAGAGCTGAACGGCAAGGTTTGGGTCCACCTGGGGCTACTGAGCACGAGTGTGGCCGCCCCCGGCTTGTATGTGTGATGCTGGTTGTGGACAAAGGCAGCTTGAAACAGCTGGTCAGTCACGGCCAAGAAGCAGAGAGCAATGACTCCTCTGTAGTGATTGGCTCACTTTCTCTATTGTATACATCCGAGAATCCCCTGCCCAGGGAAATCCTGCCCACAGTTAAAATGTGACTTCCCCATTATGATGGACTGTACCCCTGAATCATGATCCAGAATAAGCCCTTTGTCCCTTAGGTTTTTTTTGTTGGGGTACTTTATCACAGCAGTGGGGAAGGAAACCAAGATACACCCCGTGTGCCTGTTCCACACAGCTTGAGGGGCTGGAGTTCTTGGGGATCATAAATTGCCTCCCACTGGATTCTTGTCCTAATGCCCATCTCGGGGCCCTGCCTATGTCAGATGGTGTACTGCCCCAGTGGCTTCTGTGTGCTGGGGTGTTTATGGATGTACTTAACACAAGCACCTGGTGAGGGCGTGCACTTGTTAAACAGTAGGTACCAAACCAAATACATCTCTGGAACAGACTGAGACCATCCCCAAGGCAACCTTACAGGTGAGAGGCCATGTTTATGCATGTTCTCAACTTGAGCTGGCTGGGGAGGTAGCTCGGTAGGTAAAGCACTTGCTGAGCAGACCTGAGTTTGAATCCCCGGCTTCCATGTAAAAAGCCAAGCGTGGTGGTGAGTGCTTAGAATCCCAGAGCTGGG
>LOJH01028768.1:310-17639 GCA_001685095.1 Ellobius talpinus | reverse complement strand
TATACATAATAAAAATAAATATTTAAAAAAATCTACAAAGAGAAACCCTGTCTCGGAAAAAAAAGAAAAAAATAAATGAGCCCATGAGGGCCATCCTCATTCAAACCACCACAGTATGTTTACTGTTTACAAACAGTCTCCTTTTACTGGACTGTTTTCTGTCAAGGGTCAGCTGTGGAAGTATACAGCAGGTGATAACTAGTGTTCAGATGTCAACCCAACAGAGAACTGATTCTTTGATGGAGAAGAATCCCATACAGGCAGGGCCTGCAGGACTGCCAACTCTGGAAACTGTTGCTCCTGTCTGTAAGTTCACACTGTGTATGTCTTGCAGCTTGTCTCACCAGGCACTGTGTCCTCAGCTTCTGTTCACAGTCTTACACCAAAAACCTTGAAACTTTGTGTTGCTATGGTTAATGATGCTGTCAATATTGCTTACCCAAGGAATGTGCTAAGACCAATGAGATGTGACCCTTATAGTATTTTTTTATTGCCTTAAACGTCCTATAAAAAGTTTTTTTTATTTGAAACTAGATGAAAAAAGAAGCAAGGAGAATTGAAACAGAGAATTAGAAAAAGATTTAGAACTACAGAATTGAAATAGAGAATTGAAACAAAGGAAAACTAGAAGCTAGAGAGGTAGAATCAGAGCTAACGAAATAATGAGTGTGACCGTTAGATCGTGTATCTGAGTCTTTACCCTTCAGACGGAAAAAGAGCTCAGTTTCACTTCATTGTGGACTTCTTCCTTGAACCCTGGCTGTAGCCTTGAGAGCAGACCCTTCAAGGCTACTGTTAGTTCTCCTTCTTGTTGAATTCTAAATGCTTTTTGTATGTTGTAAAAACAAGCCCTCGGTAAAGGACAGGTGTCACCAATATGTTCTCCTAGAGGAAGCTCTGTCTTTTCATTTTCTTAACTGAATCTTTTGAAAAGTAGAAAAACATTTTAATACTGTTGTGGACTAATTTATGTATACATTTTGGGGGCTTCTTTCTGTGAATTACTGATATCTTTCTGTATCTCAAAGGTACATAAATTTGATCTTCCTTTCTGCTACAAGTTTTTATTTTATTTCACTCTGTTAAAATTTGCCCATTTTAGTCATCAGCCACATGTGACACTTGAGCACAAGTGCTACATGTTTACACAGGTACACACACACACACACACTCACACTCATGGGGGAGAAATAAATAAACAACTATAATGAAAAATATCCCGGACTAAAATGAAATAACTGAATTTGTAGATTACACAGCATGTCAATCTATGTGCCATCAGGGCACACTCAACACTTAAATATTCATTTCTTTGGGAAGGTTTTAAGCCATTTTTCATGTTATTGATACATTTCTGTGAGCTGATATACATCTTTTCTCCCTCAAATGCATGGAGGACACACTAAATAACTCCGTTTAGAGTAACTGTTCAGTTTTCAGCCAAGCTAAGAACCGTATTGTCCTTTGAGATGTGTGCACTGCAGGCGCTCATGCATGTGCGGAGACCAGAGGTCAGCATCTTGTCTTCCCCTAGTTCTTGCCACCTGGCTTTTTGAAAGAGGATCTGTTACTGAACCGGAAGCTCTCCAGTTTAGCTTGGTTGGCTGCATAGTGAGCCTACGGTCCCTCCAAGACATGCCTGTCTCAGCTGCACAGTGCTGGAACTACAGGCATGAACTGCCATGCTAGGCAGTAGATGCTGGGGATTTGAACTTGGGTCCTCAGGCTTGTGCAGCAAGCAGTTTGCCCACTGAGTTTTCTCCCCACCCACATATTGTTTCTTTAGGCATTTTTAATACCATTATAATTAGTAGTTGTCTGTTTATGAAGAAATTGTCACACAGTGGCTTGGGTGACAGTTCTAGAGAGTTGGGAGTTGGGCATAACTTACTAGCTTCTTCGTTCAGAGACTCGCAAGATTGTCATCAAGAATATCAGTTGGAATATATTTTGACCTCTAGCTTCAACTGGGAAAGTACTTGATTTCAATCTCATGCAGGTGATAGTAGAATTTATTTGCTTGTGGCTGTGTGACTGAGGGCACCAGCATTTGCTAGCTGATCTCTTAAAGTGGCCCTCAGTTTCTAGATCCTTGCAATTGGGTTTCTTCAAATATAATGGATTTTATTATCCACTTTAATGTGCCATGATGGACTCCTGTATAACATAAAGTCATGGTACAGAAGGTGGGGTTCATTATCTTTGCCGTGTTCCAGTCACTAGAAGGAAGTCACAAAGTCCGCCTCCGTGCCATGGCAGAGGGTTGTACAAGAGCAAGGGACACAAAGGAGGAAACCATAGGGGCTCCTGCTGTGCCATATGGGTGCATAAAAATAGATAGTTTAACAGATGGGACTTGATAGCTTATGTTGTACAGGCATGGCATTTCACCTGGTAGTTTTTTTGTACGCCACGCATGTTTAGAGTATTTTTTAAAAATTTTTTAACAGTCGTTTTTGACTGAACAGCTCATAGTCCCACTTTGCTCTATTTTTCAAAGATTTATCGTGTTAATTTATGTGTATGTATGTGCGGGGTTCCTGAGGAAGCAGGAAGAGCGTTTGAGATCCCCTGGAGCCATGTCTCTGCCCCTCTCCCCCGTTTGGCACAGTGTTTACCATGCATTTGCTGACTGTGCTGTGGAGTCGGTTTCAGCAGCTGCACCTGGTCTTCGTTGTATTTGCAGTGCCTATCTAGACAGTGAATAACCAATGACTAAATGACTTCTCCGAGCATTTCAGAACTCTACTGTTATATATGGTAAAATTATATCTCAGTTGTCCTCCCCCCCACCCCCGTCAGAACCTCCCACACAGCTCGTTCTCGATACTATCGGTGAGGTGCAAGATGAGCAATGAAAAGTAGCCTTCATTCAGTGTTCACACTGTCCAAAGCACCAGCCTGAGTGCTGTGTACATTCTCAGCCCTAAGAAGGTGTAGGTGATGTGGCTCAGCAGGTGAAGGCCCTGCAGAGCAAGCCTGAAGACCGGAGTTCGCTTCCCCTGGCCCCATGTGGTAGAAGGAAAGAATTCACTTTTAAAAGCGGTCCTCTGACTTCCACTCACAGGCCAAGGCATGCATGTATGCATCTTACACACACACAAACACAAACACACACACACAAAGTAAACAAATAAACAAAATGTTACAATTCATTTTTCAAAAATGTCTTAAGGCAACTTCATATTTAAGAACAGCGAACACCTCCCAAAATGCTACTACGTTAAGATTGCCAGTCAGCAGGCTGAGCCATAACCCTAGATCTGGATCTCTAAAACCTTCATGATCAGAAACTACTTACTTTCTCCCTCTATCACGAGATAGCGGCAGCCTCAGTAAACCCTAACATTAACAGTAAAATGCCTTCTTCCCTTTGACCCCAAGGTGCTCAACAGGTCTTCGCCCTTTGCATAAAAGTAGCCTTTCATATTTAAACCAGGCACAATTATTTCACACAGCTCTTAAAATGTATTTATAAATAATCATGCATTCAGACATAATAAGTCATTTAGGTCTGTAATTAGTCATTGTCAAGTCCTGGCAAACAGCAGGATCCTAATTGGAAAGCAGTGTTTGCCCTACTTGTGCCTCAGTGAAACTTTCAGAGAAGGGCAGCATGTGCTTCTTAATCTGTTTTCCTAACAGCGAGTTGCAAATCAGTGAGGATGAGGCTGGGGGGATGATGGATTAATATGCACACTGACAACTTATAACCGTGCAATTGCTTAGGGAATTACTATGCCACCATATCCAAGTAATTATATGTTTTAAGTGATTTATCTCAATTTGTTAATAATACATTCCTAAAACGGAAAGAAAAAGAGAGAAATGCAAATAGCGTGTTATACCAACTTTATGTTGAACTTATTAAGAGGTTGCCCTTTTAATGAAGAAGTGAATGAATTAAGAGGTTTGTTATGAATAAGCATTCTTACTACTTGTTAAGTATTTGTCACGGCAGACCTGTCATAGTCATTCTAATTATGATTAATAACTTATCTAGAATTCTATTTTCATTCACATTTCAGTAACAAATGTAACGTCTATTATATGATCAAGGTTCATGAAAACAGGATGATTTTTCCGATGACCTTATATTGTATTCATTTTGCATTCATATTGAACAGATTTCTCTGAAATGAAAGTTAACCTTATGAATCCTGTAATTTTTAAATTGCCTCTTATCATTGACATGCATAGTAACCCTTTGTGTGGTTTAAAATCATAGCTGTGTACTCAAGACAAATGAGAAACCCTAACATTTTGATTATCCTCATATATGCCTAGAGACTCTAGCTGGAGAGTGATTTTTAAATTGTAAAGATTATGTTTAGTATGCTATGGACAGAGGCAGTTAATCTCTAAAACCCCATTAATGGCCTCAATATGGAAGACGCAGGCTTATGAAGTTGAGAATTCATGCATTAGAAGAACGTGGAGTCAGATTTTCATTGCAGTCCATAGGGAAACCGTGGCAAACCCAAAGACTTGGTCGTTGGGCTTATTTTGTAAAGTAGTACAATTGCAATCTGTATCACATAATATGTGATTGGAGCTCTTTTTCTTTTTATCTGTGCTCTACCTTTTATGCTTGCTTCTCCCTCTTCAATTTCTCTGTCTTTATTTCTTCCTCCCCAATTAGATTCTTCCTCTCCCTTTCGATTTTGTTGTCTTCTGGAGCTCCCCTTTGTTTCCCTTGTCTAGGAACACGGCTTCACTGTTTCTATTGTCCTCTGCCCCTTCTCTCCCTCCTCTTCTTTATTTCTTTTTTTTGTTCCTCTCCCATTCATCCCTTTAAAAAGAGTTTGTATTTTCAACTTGTGTGAAAGGCAGGCTACAAGCCACCTTTCCTTCCACTTCATTGTGCAGCCAGAAGAGTCCTTGGTTATCAACATTGTTGGGTGTTAAAATCTCTGAAAGGAAACAAAAAAAAATAGTCTTAGTTCTTTTCCTATCCTTTTATATTAGCCTGCTTAAGATAAAATCTCCACAAGAGCTGAAGGGCTATATTAACGGGCTTTACCATGAAAATTAAGCCAATTAATTATTGGCAATAATAACAATAAAACAACGGACTCAGAAAACCAGATCATTTGTCATAATGTGAAGTCAGCTCTCCTAAGGGCGGGATATCAACAAGGGGCAGCTTCTTTAGATGGAAGAATTCCTTTGGTCCCCAGAGCCATAGACTCCTTCTCAATCTCTGGTACTGATGAGGAACACTCCACACACAACATCCTCAAAGCATTTACAGTAAGCCAGGTAGCTGGAGCCAAGTGTATGCAAATCAGAGAAATGATGCCTCTTCTGAGGTCTTACAAATCACTCAATTCTTGAAGCAATTAGCAGATAGTCTATTTCCCCTCAAACCAGATGCATTTACAATTTCTTCATCATTTGAAGCATGTCTTCACACATTTCAGGTTCTCCATTATAAGTAGACATAAGTACTATGCACTTAATGTTGAATATGATAGAATAAAGTCAAACACTTGTGGTATGCAATATTCTAATGTTGTAAAGATCTGATGAGTTTTTCCTTAGGAAAAATAGATCACATTTTAATTACATTTTCTCAGAGGTATCTTGGGGGAAGAAAGGTCCTGTGTTTAAGAGTGTTTAATGTACTTTAAAATTATATCTTCTAGCAGTCTCCAGTACTGATTTAATAGGTCTGATCTTTTGAAATGAATCCTATATCATATTTATGATGATGTCTTATTGAGAATGAAGCTAAATCTAATGAGAGGCAATTCCTTTGATGAGAGTGACAATTACATCACTTCAGCCAACACACCCACCGTTGTCTCACCATATTGCCTGGTAGCTTCAGAAATACATTTGATGTTTTAATCTCAGGTTTTCGCTGTCACCAAAAAGTGAGAAGGAATGTAGATATGCCCATAATCACACAAAACAAGGAAAAAATAGAAAACCAAAAGCTGGAGTCATGTCAGAGTTCCTCACCAATCTGTCATTTTTAACTTCTCCAAAACAGCCCATCTTTCCTCTAAACCAGTGGTCCTCAACCTTCCTGATACTGAGACCCTTTCATACAGGTCCTCATACTTTGGTGATCCCAAACATAAGATTATTTTGTTGCTACTTCATAACTATAATTTTGCTACTGTTATACATTGTAATATAAATATATGATATGCAGGATAACTGATATGTGACCCCCAAGGGGGTCACGACCCTAGGTTGAGAACCACTGCAATTCCAGGAAGAGAACTGAGCTAATAAAAGGACAATTGTTGTGTGATATTTTGATTGTGTTCTGACAAATAAAGCTTGCTTGGAGTCAGAGGATGGAGCACCATAAAGTACTCAACAGGCAGTGAGCTAAACTTATTTCCCATTTTCATTCTTTCCTCCCCTGTCTTTGGTTTTATTTCTTTGTCTTTTGTTTTGAAGAGGGGAGCATTGGGGGGGCCTACCTATATTCCTCAGGCTGACTTTGAACTCATGATTTTCCTGTCTCCTTTACCTGCACGCTGAGAATTATGGACACCATTCTACCTGGCTTTCCCATTTTGCTAAGTCTTCTCATTCATTTATGTGGTCTGTTGTAAGAACCCTGAAATAGCTAAAGATGAGAAATGACAAAGTCCCACACAAATTGGCATGCATGCATAATTAGAGTGAATTATATAAAATGTAAAATATTAACAAATGTCAGTCTTTGACAAATAAGATACAATGATGTGATAAAGAGATTTCAATTTGACTTTTAAGGGCAAACATGGGTAATTATCTTTTAAAATTCTTCTTTTAAGGAACAAGTTTCATAAATAACATTTTGTTTTTCTTTTTAGAATAAACATTAGAACATGAACTCTCTCATTTTAGGAGTAAAATCTGACTTGCTGCTGTGTAATCATCATCATAGAATGTCTAATAATCTTAATGTTTTTGAAGTTGCTCTTTGTGGTGGTTTGAAAGAAACCAGCCCCCAAAGGAGTGTCACTATTAGGAGGTGTGGCTTTGTTCCTTGCTGGAGGAAGTGTGTCATAATGGGGGTGGGCTTTGAGGTCTCCTTTGCTCAAGTTTTGCTTAGTGTGACACTCAGACCATTTCCTGTTGCCTGCAAGATGTAGAATTCTGAGCTACATCTTCAGCACAACTTCAGCCTGAATGCCACCTTGTCCCACCATGATGAAATGGACTGAACCTTTGAATGGTAAAAAAAAAAACCCACCCCAATTAAATATTTTCCTTTATAAGAGTTGCCGTGGTCATGGTGTCTCTTCACAGCAATAGAAAACCCCAACTAAGACACTCTTGTTGAGAAAATGTAATGGGAAGCCCTTGTTTTAGCTAAGTTGATATAATAAGAGGTACTGCTAAGAGGAAATTAGACATTGGGCCAACAAATAATTTTAGGACCACTGACCAGGCCAAACTAAGCAGAAATATACAAATCTCACTCAATTTTTAATATTGTAAATTCTAGGTGAATGTACTGAATCAAAACAAAAATCTATTTGCTCTGCTCTTGGATAATTTGATTTAAGACAGACAGAGTTTCAAGCTATTCCTTAAAAACAATTCATATGCAAACCTTAAAAGATCTGTAGGAAATGTCACACGAAAGATTGCTGTGCCTTAACCGAAGGGAATTAGACTCTTCTCATCTGTCTGCATAGTTAGTATATAAAACACTATATATATATAATTATGTACAATATGTGCCATATATTATAATATGTGTAACATATAATTATATACAATACATATAATATATAAAGCATATATGCAAATTCCATTCAGTCCCTAACTTGCCATGAAAGCATAAACGCACTAAATGGCTGTCTGCCGTTACAAGGGTTTTGACTTCTTGCTTCAGATAATGAGGCTTTTCTAATGGAAGGCTTGGGTTCATTGTTATTTTCCTTAAAACATGCAGGAGTCTTTATATACTATTTAATGTTATGAAATGGAGATCACCAAGGCTACCCACAGAAAAGATGTTCAGATATTAGCCTGCCATGAAGCCAGGTTCCCAACCTAGTTCTCTAAGTATAAGATAAGAAGGGTTCTATCTAGTTTGGAACTATGTTGAAGACGGACACTGAATAAGGGACCACAGAGAAGCAAAAGCTTTATTAGCTATCTCTTCCTAAACAGGTTTGATGAACTTTGAGGAAGTCAAAGATTCTAGAAAAGGATGAACTGATAAATGTGATCACCTAAGTGATATTGTATATAGCTTCTAACAATAACACCAACAACAAAAACCCTCAAAGAGTAGGAAAACAGCTTCATTTTGAGGAGTTTTCTTCAGAATTAAAAAAACAGAAAAAAAACAAAGACTGTCAGACTGAGCCACTGTCTTTGAAACTTGTTACTGAAACTCTAATCTCCTCGGAAGTCTCCCTTGCTCTCACTCTCTCTGCTCTCTGGAGCTCAGGCTGTCCTCAAACTCAATCCTCCTGCCTCAGTTTCTAACTGCTAGAATTACACTCGTGACAAACAGAGTTTGCTTTCTCTAAAATTTCTACTTTACAAGTCTTAAAAGCATATGCTCATCTTTTGTTGCTTAACAACACCCATACTGGCAAATGTACAAAGCAAAGGGGTTTATTTGGCCAAGATTCTGGTGACTGGCAAGTCCAGACGGCACGTCTGATAAGGGACCTCAGGCTATGTCACAACATAATGGAGAAACAAATGGGTGAGACTGGTCATTTGAAGAAGAGGGATTTGTGAGAGCAAGGAAGCAGTACCAGGAAAGAACAGATTCTGCTTCTCAACTCCACTCTCATGGGAAGTGATCCACTCCTAAAAGACCTAACCCATTCTGCTGTACCAGCATCAGCCCCTGCACAAGGCTGCCATGACACAATCACTTCCCATTAAGCCACACCTCTGAACAGTCTCACCACTTTTCAAGACAACATTATACAAAATGACTCTGGTGGGCATTGCTACATCTCTGTGACAATATACATGATAACTTCATATAGGTAGACATTATATTATGGTCATCACAATTAAATTGGTGTGTTCATCTCCACCCATGGTGTACATTAAATCTTGTTCAGCTTATAGATAAAATTTTGCAGCCTTTGTCCAATAGCTCCCCATTTAGATAAATGCCAGTGTATTTCTTTCCTAAACATTATTTGTTACCTATATAAGACTTAAATTTAATTGATACCTTTTATTTCATCTGGTCATCTTACTTGACATGCAAAGGCACTCAAAATTGTTAGGTGTTGGCTAGGTGTAGTGACACAGGACTTAATCCTAGCACTTGGGAATCTTAAGCAGAAGGATCAGGAGTCTGAGGACAGTCTGGGCTAGATGGAGAGACCCTGTCTCAAAGAAAAAATAAAATAAGAATTACTATTTGTGCTGGCTAGTTTTGTGTCAAATTTATATAGGCTAGAGTCACTTGAGAAAAGAGAGTATCAACTGAGTAAATGTACCCCCAACAGATTGGCCTTTAGGAAAGCCTGTGGGGTCGTTTTCTTGACTGATAATTGATGTGGGTGAGTTCAGCTTACTGGGTGCTGCTATCCCCTGAAATGCTGGTCCTAGGTGCTGAAAGAAAGCAGGCTGAGCAAGCCTTGAGTGAGCAAGCCAGTAAGCAACATTCTTCCAAAGGCCTCTGCTTCAGTTCCTTCCTCCAGATTTCTACCCTTCTTGAGTTCCTGTTCTGACTTTCCTCAGTGATGGAGGAGGATCTGAGAGATATAAGACGAAATAAACCCTCTCCTCTCCACACTGCTTTATGTCATGGTGTTTTATCACTTCAAGAGAAACCCTAAGACACTATTATTATCTTTGTTTTAAGCATGAAGTTCATCTGTTACAGAAGTGTTAAATATGCAATGGTGTAAACAAATCACAAAGCCTCAGAAATATTTAAATAGACCTTTGTATGATTTGTGAAAACCTTAATAGTATGTTATTAAATGAATAAACAAGGTATAGAAGTGAATGTAGGAACAGTCCAATTTTTATCTTTTTTCTTCTCTCTCTTTTTTTGTTTTTGTGCTCATCATAGATTCCCAACTGGATTAGATAACCTGATGATAGCTTTTTCCTGGTATTCAAATTCCCCTTTAGTGTGTGATCCTTGAACATGGGCCAAATCTAGTAATTGACTTCTAATTATTAAGATATTTCAAAGAACAAAAAACTCTGTTTATTTCCTCTTCAGTCTTCATACCATGATGGAGTGGAAAGGTCCTTGTGGCAAAACAAAGATTTCAGTCTAATAACCTTCAAGGAAACATGGAAGAAAGTTTAAGTGGGGGAGAGGGAGAGGGTGGGGAAGAAGAGAAAGGGAGTGGGGAGGCATAATTAACACTAAGGATATTTTTAAAAAACTACACAGAAGCTTACTATTTTTAAGATTCATATATACATACATACATGAATACATATGTATATATATTCATATAAAAGAGTTTATATATTTACCCTAAATAAGGGATAATGCTTATCTTTGTCACTTTTCTATTGCTGTGATAAAACACCATGACCAAGTCAACTTATAATACAAAAGCATTTTATTTGGCTTGTAGTTTCAGATGGTTAGAGTTCAAGATGTGTAGAGTGAAGGAACAAATATGAGGAAGAGAGAGCACTGTGAAATGCATAATATTTTTGAAAACTCAAAGCCCACCCTCCAATGACACACCTCCTCCAACAAGGCCATACCTTCTAATCCTTCCCAAATAGTTCTATTTCCTCGGGACCAAGAATTTAATAGGGGGGGGCATTCTCATTCACACTACGGCCATGCTCCTCACAGAAACCTTAGAATTTTCAAATAAAAGCCTAGTGCCAGATGTGGAATACCTTTCCTCAAGTTGTTGGTCAGCAGTGTCTCTGAGAGCCCCAAAAGAACACAGGATATTGCTATTGCTCTTGGCCACCCACCAGTACATGATGGTGAGATCTAATTACTGAACTGCCATGTGCTTTGGTCATAGGACATGGAGAAATCAAGTTGGTACTGATCAGGAGGTTTCTATCTGCTGGTGAGCTCTCACAAGACATTCGCAAAGCTACTCTTGCTGCCCAGGGCAGGGGTGAGGTGGCAAGTAGTCATCAACAATCTTGCCCAGCTACGAACCTTATAAGCTAGAAGAAAGGCTGATATGGGAAGGTCTGCCCTTGGTGTAATTAGGGCATGAATATTATCAGGTAACCAACCACTTTCTGCTTTGATTTAAGGTGCTAAATGGACAGATCATCAAACTACCCTCTAAATTTATGTTTTTATACTCATATTAGTGCAGTGTTGAGACATCACCCTAGATGTTTCTTTATGCAGTGGACAGTGCTTAATACAGATCTGTACAACTGGTCAAAGTTCAAAGAATAAGTGTCTGTTGAGTGGAGGGTTAATATGGCCAAAATACATTGTAAGTGTGCATGAACTTCTCAAACAATTAATAAAATTATTATATTAAAAAGAAGTAACAATTTTGTATCATGTAATATTTTCTGTTTTTAAGTATTTATTTATTTATTTGGCAGGTTTATGCAATGTAAGGCCAGATAGCCTGAAATTCACTATTTAGCCAGGCTGACCTCCACTTCTTGTGCTTTCTGTTTTAGCCTCCCAATATTAGGAGTACAGGCATGTGTTACCAAAAGGGATTGTACTTTCCTTTCTCTCAGTTGACTGCTGCCTGTTGCACACATGCTTATGTTTTATAGACATAAAAAACTGAAAAAACTTTCTTGTTCATGTTGTATCAATCTTCTGGTACAGTGTGGAATTTGTGTGCGTGTGTGTGAATGTGTTTGTGTGCATGAGTGAGTGTGTGTTTTCATTACTAGCAATTCGGGGCCTTGTGAGTGCAAGACAAGGGCCCTAACCCTTTGAGAGCACCACAATGGTTTTGTGTCTACAATCCCAAAAGATATTATTCAATAATTTTCTTTTTGGACTGTCTTTGGCAAGATAATACTAGGCTTCATGAAATAAGTTAGCAAGTAGTCTCCCCTATTTTTGGAGAAGATTGTGTGAAAGTGTGAATTCCTTAAACTGTTGGTAGAATTCTCAGAGAAACTATTAGAAATTTCTTTGGGTGGAATTACAGATTCACTGTTGCTAACAGTTGGAGGACTTTTTTTTAAGTCTTTTCAAAGTAGTTGTTTCTTGATAACATGTTTATCCAGGAACTGGTATACTATATATAAATTATTAGGCACACGTCTGTTTTTTCATAAACTCTTTGGAGTGTGTAGTGCTATTCCTTCTTAATTTCTGAAAATAGTGATTCCACCCTCTCTTGTCCTTTCTCCCCTCTCCTTCCCATGACGTTAGAGGCTCACTGATGTTACCAGTCTTCAAGGACTAGTATTTTGTCTCAGTGATTATTCCCTAGTTTTTTCTTTTGAATTTCATTCATTTCTGATCTTATTTTAGTATTTTCTTCCTCATATTCTGCTTTGATTGCTCAGATAAGAAAGAAATTCAGCTTAAAAGTTTTTAAATTTTTCCTTTTTTAAAAAATACTTATGCATTTAACACTAGAAAGTTTCCTCTCTGTGTTGTTTACTAATGTTATAAAGCATTGTATGATGTGGGATTCCCCTCTGTATGCTTTAATTACCATTAATGAATAAAGAAAACTGTCCTGGGCCTGCACAGGAAATAGAGCTAGGCAAGGAAAACTAAACTGAATGCTGGGAGAAAGAAGGAGGAGTCGGAGAGAAGCCATGGAGCCCGCTGGAGTCAGATGGAACTTTAGCCAGTAAGCCATAGCCATGTGGTGATATACAGATTAATAGAAATGGATTAAATTAATATGTAAGAGTTAGCCAATAAGAAGCTAATGGGACAAACAGTGATTTAATTAATACAGTTTCTGTGTGATAATTTTGGTGCTAAGCAGCCAGGAACCAACAAGAGGCCCCTGCCTCTTACAACATTGGTATACTGTATTTTTTATTTTTATGAGTTTTTAAATTTCCCTGAAGATTTACGATTTGGCCCATGGATTATTTAGCAGTATGTGATTTGTTTTCTAAGTATTGGGAGAATTATTATTCTTCTGTTAGTAATTTCTATTATGATTAGAAGAAACATCCTGTAATAAATACTTCAATTCTTCTGTGTGTAAGTATCTGTGCTTGCTCTATGCCCTAGGAAATGATATACCTTGATACATTTTTCATGGCAATCAAAAACACAGTAAGTCTTGCTGGTGTTAAGTGAAATAGTATAGAAGATTATTTGCCCATACTGGTTTATGGTGTTACTGAATTGTCCTCTATCATTGCTGGTCTTTATTCTAATTGTTATATCTATTATTGAGAGAGTGTTGTTGAGGTTAGTATAATAAGAAGTTGTATATTATAAATCTATATAACTTATGTCTACATATCCTGGTAATATATAATCAATAAATATAAGGTTAAAATCATACATTTGTCAGTTGGCTCTATTCATTTTTTGTTTGCTTTCTTGTTTGTTTTGAGATAGTCTATTACTATATTGGTTAGGCTTGTCTTAAAGTCATGAGCTCTCATGATTTTCCCGTCCCAGCATCTTAAGTAACTCAGATTACAGGAATGAGTTACCAGACCAGAAAGTTCTATCAGAGTTTGTTTTGCATATTTCTGAACTCTTGTTGGCACATATGTTCAAGGATAGAAACAGAGACTTCACATTCAGTCTTTGCCGATGAGGTTGTGATGAACCATAGGTTTTATTTGTTTTTGGTTTTTGTACTTGGTTGGAGTAGAATGGTTTTCAACATTCCTCCCCTCCATGCCCCATTTTCTTAGGCTGCCCATGAACCACTATGGCCAGAGAGGCAGGTTTTTCCTTCTGCCTGTTGGTGTTTCTGGGTCATAGCCTCTTCTTCAGCTCTGACTCTACAAAGTAAGTATACGGCAGAAAGAAAATCCAAGAGACTCATCCCCAGGTCATTCCTTTGGTTTTAAGGTCCCTAAGTACTCCGCCTTCCAGTCCTTTCCTTCAGCGTCATGGCTTCTTTATACAACAGCCAGGTTTTCAGCTGCACTTGACAGGATGAGTAGGGAGTTGTAGTTTTACTCTACATCCTGGAAGTTGAGCTTCTCTGTGCATTCTATCATAGCTTTTTCTAAATCTATTAAGATAATCTTTTTTTGAGTTTTTCATATATTGATTTGAATTGTGGGTATATTACTGCTCAATGCATATGCTAAAGTAGATTAAAAATGAATAAAGAGCAATATTTCAAAACAAAATTTTAAATGTGTCTATAATAGGTTATAGAAATATTTATAAGCAAATTATACAAAATTCTTTTAAAGGAGCCACAAGTATATATCCTAATTGATCTTTGCTGTACCTATTACCTCAAAGCCATGTGCACTGAAAAGTACAATTGTCAAGTCATATATAGAAGTCATACACATTATTCTCCAGTTCTTTCTGCTCCATGGCATAAGCAAGTTCTGTCCTCAGCAACAGGGTTTCACCAGTAGGTTGCAGAGAGTCACCAATTACCTTGATGTTAACCTGTGATGTTTGAGAGTGGTCTCTGGGACCCTTTGGCCAAAGACTCAACCAGATGGTAACCCATTTCTGGTACTGGATATTCTACTCGATGGCATAAGATTTCTAGTTGGACATTGTCACCTCTATTACATAGTGACCCCGTGTAAATTCCTTTCATATATGTATATGTTTTAGGAAACTTCAACAGTAGTAGGTTTCCATATTTTTTTCAAATGCCTTTTACTGTTAGCCCTCCTCCACCTTTTTATCTTATCACCCTCCTATTTAATCCTTCTATTCTAATTTCCCCTTTGTCTCTCCATAACACGATATTCTAATTCTCCTTCCTTGGGAGATCCGCTCATTTCCGCTGGTCTCTACTAGCTATCTAACCTCGGTTTATTCAGATTGATACATACATATTTAAAGCTTAAAAGCCAAGATTCATATATAACAGAAAATATTAGCACACATTTTTAAAGAATTGTTTATTGACAGATTTTCATACATATCAATGCTCATTTTCTGTTTCCCTATTTCTCTATAAGCTGAAAATCCAATTTAGAAGAATGGCACCCAGCATATTCTACTTCTTTGCTCATCACTGCTTATATAAAATCCTTACTAAAATGGGAATCTAAAGTGGTCCACAGTGACATATACTTGTAACCCTAGCTCTCAGAAGGCTAAGGTAGGAAGACTGTGAGTCTGAGGACAGCTTGAGCTGTATACAAAAAACTGTCTTATAAATAAGTATAAAATAAATTTAAAATGGTGGCTAGATTCTTGTAGCTGCTCTGGGCAAAAGTATTGCAGCTCTTGATTCCTTTCTTTCTGCCTGCTCCTCTCTTTAGCTGTACATCCGAATACCCGTTCTCTCTTTCTTTGGCCACCCTGTGGTCATCACCAACTACCTCTCCCATAGGAAATGTCTCCTTCATCCTTTCTTTGCTTTATCTTTGCTCTTGTTGTTTCCTTAATTTTCTCTGCCTGCTGAGTTCTAGTCTGCTTATATAAACCAGGGCAGGACAGGAGTTACATTTTGTTCACTGCTTTATCCTACAACCCAAATTGATACCTGATGTATTGTAGAGACTCAGTAAATGCTGTCGAAGGAATAGATGGATAAAGGAACGGGGAACACGATGTGCAGATAGCTTCGGTGAAGATGACATTGTTTCTACACTTTTCATTTTAATTTGTGATATATATCTCCTGTTTTGTTTCAAGTGGATGTTATGACGCCAAAAGGTAAGTTTTAAGATATAAAATTAAATTCCCTGTCTAGAGAGCTAGACTCCAATGTTTGTACCATCTACCAAAATGAAGATTTGGCCCCACCCTGATATGCCAAGTATTATGTAGTTATGGTATATGTTATGAATGGTATGCTAATGAGGAGCAGAGCTGAGGATGCATAGAGGGTTTAATTGCAAGTCATTGCTGCCATTGAGTCCAACCTTTCTGCATAGAGCCATTTATCAAGAGTGACAGCCAAGAGAGGGGGCGCAGCAGACCCTTCTAGGATCACTCTACCCTCTGCTTGTTTCATCCTATCATTCAGTTTATAGTCCTCTTTGTTGGCTACAAGCATTCCCAGAGGATATATTCATCACCAAAGGAAAAGCTGGAATGACATCAGCAGCAGCATTTACAACTCTGTGCTGTGATCTAATAAATAATGTGTGTTCAATGCATAGAAGCCTCAAAACCTCTCCCAGTGCTACCAAGAGCCAGCAGGGTTTTCCAGCCCTGCCCTTACCTGGGAACTAGGCAGCATGCAGAATCTTGAACCTCACATCAGGCATGTAATTTTAACAAACGGGGTTTTTAGTAGTTTGGGGGGATACTGAAATTTGAAAAGCACAGGTCTCCAGAAGATGCGAGTAATGCCCAGGATGACTATTTTGGTTTTGTGACAGGGTCTTACTGTGTGGCCTTGATTAGCCTGGAGCTTGTTATGTAGACCACGCTGACATTGAACTCACAGAGATCCACCTGCTTCTGTTCCTGAATGCTGGGGTGAAAAAGTGTGCTGTCACTGAGAATACTTGAAGTCAACAAATTAATGATTTACAAAGTCAATTTTGATGAGATTTTTGTGAATTATTAATTTCAGCCAGTCTTTGAAAAACTCTGCATCTGATGCATGCTCTCTCTCACTCAACCTGGCAAACGCTAGGGACAAGGCAAAAATGGAGAGTGTGTTTGCACTGCAGCAGTCAGGAGCACAGTTAGGTGGCCACCCCCTAGCTGTGACTTACTTCTTAACTGTGCTCTAATGTGCCTGGACATTTTTCTTTGAACATGCTGAACAAAGAAAAAATTACATTTTGAAGGAGTAACAAGTTGTGAGAATTTGAGAAGAGATTCTCTCTAAAAAAAATCAAATTATTCTCCTTTAAAAAAATTCTAAAAAGCATGCACAAAAAAGTAGACATTAACTAAGAGGATTCTCAACCCCTTCCCTGGAACCCTGGCAGCCTGTGGAGGATGGACCAGGCAACACTGAGTGGATCATCTTTCTTTAAACAATGAGTGATTAAGAAGAGGTTGCTTCTAGCAGTTCTAGCTCATCCTAGAGACATGCACTTTAAAACTGTCACTATCATCGGTGTTTTTGATTTTAASCATTCTGACTGGTGTAAGATGGTATCTCAGAGTTGTTTTGATTTGCATTTCCCTGATGGCTAAGGATGGTGAGCAATTCCTTAAGTGTCTTTCAGCCATTTGAGATTCTTCTGTTGAGAATTCTCTGTTTAGTTCTGTACCCCACTTTTAAATTGGATTATTTGGAATTTTGATGTCTTGAGTTCTTGAGTTCTTTATATATTTTGGAGATCAGTCCTCTGTTCAATGTGGGGTTGG
>LOJH01028767.1:0-17639 GCA_001685095.1 Ellobius talpinus | reverse complement strand
AAGAGCTAGTTCCAGGACAGGCTCCAAAGCTACAGAGAAACCCTGTCTCGAAAGTTTTAAAAAAAAATTGTTATTTATTTATTTATCTCTGTGTGTGTGTGTGCATGCACACACATGTGCATGCCAAGACACATATGTGGAGACCAGAGGACACTCACAGGAGTCGGTTCTCTTCTTTGACAATGTGGGTCCTGGGGACTGAACTGAGGTTGTCAAACTTAGGAGCAAGTATTTTTACCTGCTGGGACATCTTGATGGCCATTCATCCACCCTTCTGTCCATCATCACTTGCTTTCAGCCAGCTACTCATATGCCGAACACTCATTTAGTCATATCCTCCCATTGATTATCTGTCTGCTCAACCATATATGCATTCAGTCATTCACTTAATCATCTTATAACGCCAATACATGTTTCTTTTGTTTTTGTTTTTCACCAAGACAGGGTCTCACCATGTAGCTCTGGCTATCCTAGAACTCACTACAGAGACCAGGCTGGCTTTGAACTTTGAGATCCACCTGCATCTGCCTCCCAAGTGCTGGGATTAAAGGTGGGTGCTGCTACTCCTGACTTAAAGATTTATTTATTTTTATTTTACATGTATGAATACTTTGCCTGAATGTAAGTCTGCACACCGTGTGTGAGCCTCGTACCTGAAATAGTCAGAAGTCATTGAACACTCTGACTCTGGATTTACAGATGGTTTTGAGGTGTGT
The DNA here is from genome assembly GCA_001685095.1 of Ellobius talpinus. Taxonomy (NCBI): domain Eukaryota; kingdom Metazoa; phylum Chordata; class Mammalia; order Rodentia; family Cricetidae; genus Ellobius; species Ellobius talpinus. The sequence goes on along the minus strand of LOJH01028767.1, from coordinate 16,923 downwards.
GTGTGTGTGTGTGTGTGTGTGTGTGTGTGTGTGTGTGTTGGGAATCAAACCCTGGTCCTCTAGAACAGCCGGTGCACTTAACCATCTCTCCAGCCCCTATGTGGCTGTTTAAGATCAGTAAGTCTTACTGAAACTTCAGGAGAGATTGCAAAAGAAAGTTTTGGGGCAGAGCTCTCTGAACTTCTCAGCTTACCACAGTGTGCCAGCAGGTCTTGGTGAAAGTTAATCAGATCCTGTCGGACTTCTTCAGGGAGAGGACAATCTTCCTCATCCGCACCATTTTTGAACTGCAATAGCATGTTGATCTAGAGAAAGATTAAACGCTAGAACAAAGGCCTTTGACCTCAGAGCAGGGTCAAGGGTCATAGATCCAACTGTAAGTCTCTCTGTAAGGTTATGAGCCCAAATGTGAGCTAGTGAAGAATATCTGAGAGACTAGAGGCGGATGTTAGGGGCAAGGGGCACGATCAGTCTCAGGTGACTCAGTGGCTAGCTCAGGAGAGCCAGAGGTCAGTACGTAAGTTCAAGGGTCAAGCACCAGTTTTGAAGGTGATCAGTATCAATCAGCTGGGACTGGGGGAATTTGAGGTCGGGGTTTAGACAGTAAGGCCAGCCAGAGTTAGGGGTCAGAGGACCTGCTCCTGGGGTGGAGAGCGGAACTCTCGGGTGCGTCTTGCCGTCTCAGCAGCACTCATGGTGAAGGCTTTCATGAGGAGGCCATAGCGACCCCGCTGGTTGCCCTGGAGCCTGTCCACATAGCACTCTGCAAAGGCCGCCAAGGACTCCACACGGTGCTGCAGCTCTTGATCACAGAAATACTCCAGGAGGTGACACATCTGTGGGTGGGGGGACAACCATGCAGCAGGAGGCATGATGGTGAGACCATCAGGACTGCCTTGAAGCTTTCAGTGTTTTCTCCTCCCTCGCCGGGGCCCTGCCCAGGTTCAAACACCATCCATCACCCACTGGGGTCCTTTAGTTTCCTCTCACGCGGGAGGGAATCAGAGAGACGATCCAAGGCAGAACCACCCCACTGCCTTCTGCACTTCCATAGCTCCTCACTGCCACTGGGCACAGCCCAGACCCAGGCTCCACCAGACTGGGCGTCTTTGAGCCCAGATGGATGGAGGCTGAAAGACGGGAAAACCCAACCCACCTGTAACTTCACCGACTCTGGCAGCTTCATCTGGAGCAGCCCCTCCTCCAGCTCTTCTTTCTCTTCTTCTACTGCCTCCTCCTCTTCTTTCTCCTCGTCTTCCTTCTCATGTCCCTCTTCCTCCTCATCCTCCTCCTTCTCCTCCTCCTCATCTTCCTCCTCCACCTCCTCTTCCTCCTCCTCCTCTTCCTCCTCAGTGAATACTTCAGGCTCAATCATCTTCAGGATCTGCTTCACATCCTCGTCACTAAAGACGCCCATCACCTGCAGGGCAAGGTCTGAGTCCTTTCCGGGGCCTGAGGGACTTCCTGGTCTTACCCTAGCCCCACTTTTCCGACTTTTCCGACCTCCTTCTCCCCCACACACCAGGACCATGCCTGCATTGGTTGATAGGGCTCCCTCCGCAGGCAGAATGCCATCCCCACCTTGCTGTCGCTTTCATTAAGATCCCCCAGTATGTGGGATTGGAGTTAGAGATGATCAAGATATACAGTATGTATATCTATATGTGTGTGTATATATATATAAAATTGTTAAGGAAAAAACTCTTTAAGCCTCCCCCAGTCCACATCTATGTCTCACCCACATGGCCCAGAGCACATCATCAGACATCAGCACCACTCCCTTCATGGGTAGGTGTCCTAAGCCTGAACACAGGTGACTCTGAGACAAGACACGCTCTATACCTGATAAAGGTCTACACAGGTCGCAGCACACACCGGCACACACCTGACCCAGTGAAGATGCTAATAGACTGAAGTATGGAAGGGAAGTTAGGAAGCAACAAAAGAGAGACGAAGGGAGACAGAGGAACCAATGGTAAGAGGCTAGAGGACTAACTGGCTGGCTAGATGAATCCATAGGTTGAGTTACAGAGATCGGAAGGGGAGCTGAGTAAAGGACACAGAGACAAAGGAAATGGCGGAAGAGATGACAGACGAGTGAAATGAACACATGCTGTATAGGTGGCTGGACTGTGTGGTCATTTGACCGAGATTGTCCTCATAGCTTATGTTTTTGCATGCTCAGTCTCCTGTTGACAAACTGTTTGGGAAGGACTAGGAGGTGTGGCCTTGCTGGAGTTGGTGTGTTTCTGGGGGTGGGCTTTGAGGTTTCAAAGACCACACCAGGCCCAGTGCCTCTTCGCCTGCTGCCTGTGGATCAGGATGTTCCTGCTCCAGCACCATGCTGGTCTGCTTCCAGCCATGATGATAACAGGCTAACCCTCTGAAAGTGTAAGCAAGCCTCCGATTAAAATGCTTTCTTTTCTAAGAGTTGCCTTGGTCATGGTGTCTCTTCATAGCAATAGAACAGAAACTAAGACAGACTGATAGATGCATGAGCAAATAAATGTGTGTAGATATAGAGAACAAATTGACATGAGTGGAGGATGGGATGGACGGACATATTGACCTATGGATGAGTATGTATATGGTTGGATGTTAATATGAGTATATGAACAAAGCAAAGCATAAAATAAAGAGTGGCTAGAAGGACGGGCAGGGGATACATGGGTGTAGATAACTGGATGGATGTACACACAATGGATGGGCACATGCATGTATGAAAAGGCGTGTGGAAAGCAGAGAAATGGATGGATTTGTGGCTGGGTATACAAATGGCGCAAAGTAAAAGGAAGGCGACTATTGCCTATATGGAAGGAATATATATCTATAAAGAAATTGGTATGTGGATAGAGCAACATGGGCTCATGTGTGAATGAATGCCAAGATAGGTGACTGATAATGTTGAAAAGTGATGATGGATGGATGGATGGATATGTTGGTGGACAGAAAAATAGAATTGGAGGTACTTGTGGGTAGGAAGATAAGGGTGTATATAAGTGAGAGAATGGAAAATTGATGAATGAATGAATGAATGAATGAATGAATGAATGAATGATTGGATGGGGAAATGGGGGAAAGGAGATACCGAGAAACATAAACAGAAGCTAGGTGACTGGATCAAAGGAAAGATGAGCGATAGATGGGTAGGTGATGGGGGAACTGAAAGGCAGTAGAATGTACAAACAGGTGGAAGACTGATACATAGACGGGTGCACAACTTCGAATGTGGAGGAATGGGGGAGGGAAACCGGAAGGAACCATTACCAGGAGGGTAGACACAAGCTTGAGCACTGGCACAAACTGGAACTCCACAGAGCCGCCTACGGGATCACGAGCATGTTGTCCTCCATCTCGCACGGCTTCACCCAACATTCTCAGTGCCTTGTCTCGCAGAGCCTCCAGAGGAATGGCCGGGCTGAGGCGGGCCAGAGCTTCTGTGGTCCCAGAAGCTGGCAAGGCGGCCACAAAACACGGGGGCGAGAAATGGTGCGGAGGTCTCAGCGAGGTCGTGACACCCACGCCAGGCAGGCCATGGCGGCGAGGCCCGTCTTCTGCACTTCGTCCGGGTGGGAAGAGCGTGATGGCTCGGGTCTCCGGCGTGAGGGGCACGATGTACTCGGAGAGCATGGAGCGACGGCTGCGGCAGGCGCTTTCGAGGTGGATGCTGATGAGGAGGTCATAGTAGCCTGCACGCAGAGGACCTGGCAAGTGCGCGTCCTCCAGAGCGTGCAGCAGCTGGGCCTGGTCCACGTGGCTGCACAGAGCGTGGGCCACCCGGTTGTTACCTAGAGCGCACACTGAGCGGTAGAGAGCGAGCGTGTGCGAATGGAAGCGCTGGAGGTCCAGGCGCTCCGACAGCTCCAGGATGTCCATGCACCTGCAGCAGAGATAGGGCGCACAGTCAGTGGCAGCGGTCGGGGTCAGAATAAGTGGGAGACGGAGAACTCAAGAGAGTCTTGGGTGAATAGTTGGCTGTAGCAGGGAACCTCAGTGTCCCGCAGGGTCAGGCTCCAAGGGGGCTCTGGCTCTGGGTCCAGGAATCTTTCCGTGGTCCTGCTCGACCCTAAGGGGCTTGGGTTCTCCGTACCTGACACCTGGTATTTCTAGAATAGTCTAAGACTCAGGAGTTTCTGGGACAGCAGAAAACATCTGGTAACCCCTAGGTGTAGCTGACAAGACCCAGATAGGGCTTGAGCTCTTTCTGGAAGATTCCTGCACCATGGTTATATCTGAGTGGGCCAGCTAAGTAACTTAATGTGCCAGGTGGGGTGGGGGACACCTGTAATCCCAGCACTTGGAAGGTGGAGGAGGATGGTGTTCATGGCCGTCCTCAGCTATACAGCCAGTTCAAGGCCAGCCTGGCTACATAAGACCAGGACCTTAGAGAAGATTCCATCTCAAGATAATAACTTTTAAAATATTTTAAGAGCTATAGCCCGGTGGTAGAACACTTGCCTAGCATGGGAGAGGCCTTAGGTTCAAACCTTCAGCATCGAATACCATACATTTTCTGACATCTATGTAAACACAGATCTGGGCATGTCAGGGACCCCTAGAGTGGGTTCCAGATCTCCATGAGACATGCCTGAAGTCTCCGGGAATGTACCCAGAGGCTCTGGAATACAGATAGAGCTTTCTGAGAAATGTCTGGGCGGGGGAGTTTGATCACAGTCTGGGCTCTTTGAGATGGATTTACAATCCTGTAGTATTTCTGGGGTCTCTGGGGGGTAACTGTACTCCCCTGAGATGAATATGAGGTCCACTGGGGTGGATCTAAGGGGTGCCCTGAGGCAGATCTAGAGCTCCATGGGAGACCATCTGAGGAGGCCGGTGCCAAGTCAGGGACCTCTTACCAGGACCTGGAATGTCCTAGAACCGAGTGGAGCCCTGGGGTTGTGGCTGGGGAAGGCACTAAGCCCAGCAGGGCCCTGACCTGTTCTCCTCTGGGATGTGCAGCGCCATCATCATCAGAGGCTCCTGGCACTGCACAGCCCAGCCAAGCCGCTCCCCGGCACGCCGAGTGTCCACATGTAGGAAGTGGTTGGGCATTCGGCTCCAGGAGACTGGCATCAGCATCTGGACCTCCAGCCTTGGCGGGCACTGAGGGGCTGGGTTCTTGTGCTCACTCTGGAACATGGCGGCTGACAGCGGCATGATGTTCTGTAGGTTGGGAAGAAAGTGTGAGCTGGGATCCATAGTCCTCCCGGCCCTCCATGGAAACCCTCGGCACACCCCCAGTCTTGGGGCCTGCACCCATCTCTGTCTCCTTACCTTCTGCTTCCCCAACTCAAACTGGACGACGTTCTGGTGGGTGGGCAGGACAAAGGCAGCAGGAAACAATTTTGTGTTGGGTTCCACCTGGTGAGGGAGAAGAGAGCAAGAAGTGAGAGGCAATGCTCCGAAGGCAGCATGGACTCTCGCCCAATTTTGCACATCCACACTGGAGATCCGCAGTGGCTGTAGGTGACCCCGGGGCAGCCAGGCCAAGGTTTTCCCGCTCCTGCAGAGCAACCTGTCAGCTGAATCACTGTGCACACCACGGCTGCTCCAGGAATGCCTTTCCTTACTCCCTCTTCAGAAGCCAGAGTGTCCCCTGACTGGCTTCCTCCAACCCTCCTAACTGGAGCCCACCCTCCTCAGCCTTCCCCAGACAACACTGGTGAGGAGAAGCCTTGCCAGATCCAAGCTGGAACCTGCCAGCGTCCATAGGCTTTCCCTCCACCCATTCATAGGACATACAAGGGGCAAGGAAGGTGTTAGGTGACAGCCGAGAGGCTGTAGGCAGCTCGGCCAGAGCTCTCCAGAGGTTAACATGCACAGAAATCCCCTGTGCAAAGATTCACAGTCAGCAGGGGTGAGGAGGAGCCTAGGACTCTGCGGATCTAATGAGATCCCAGACGATGCTTGTCCAGGGACCACACTGCAAGGAGCCAAGTATTGCAGCACAGCCTGCTTCCCCGTCAGGTGCATAAGGAGAGAGGGCCTGGGAGGGAGGGTGGAGGGAAGGAGGAGAGGGTGGAAGGAGGGAGAACACAAGTGGTGTGTAGTGGCAAACCCTGTAATCTCAGCACTTGGAGGTAGGGGCAGAAGGATCAGGAGTTCAAGGCCAGCCTCGGCTACATAGGCTAGCCTAGGGTACATAAGATCCAATCTTTAAAAAAAGGAAGGGAGGGAGGGAGGAAGGAAGGGAGGAAGGAAGGAGAGAGGGCAATGTGTGAGGAGATTTAAAGGAGGTACGAAATTATTAAAGGATACAGCTTCACTTAGATTATGATTCGAACAAAGAAATGGCAAGGAAAGATTTGTGAGACAATCAGAAAAATCTGAACATGAACTAGATATTTGACGACAGGCAGGAACAGTTAGAGACTTTTTTTCTTTTCAGTGATAGCGGTATTGTGGTTCTGCCTTTTAAAAATAATCTTTATCTTTTAAAGAGATGAAACTATATGATGTTGGCAATTTCTTTCAGAATCCTCCAGTGGGAGTGGAAGGGAAGTAGGCGGAAAAATGAAATGAGATTGGCTCTGAGTGTGTGGCAGTTGAAGCTGGTAATGGGGGCCTGGTGGCTCATTATGTTATTCTGCTTTTGTATATTTCTGAAATTCTCCATTTAAAAGATGGCTTTGCAAGCTGGGCATCGTGGCACAGGCCTGTAATCCCAGCCAGCACTTGGGAGGTAAAGGCAGGAGATTCGGGAGTATAGGCCATCCTTGGCTACATGATGAGTTTAAGGTCAGCCTGGGCTACATGAAATCTTGTCTCATAAAACAATAAAATAGGGACTGGAGAGATGGCTCCATGGCTAAGAGCACTGGCTGCTCTTCAAGAGGACCCAGGTTCAATTCCCAGCATCCACATAGTAGCTCCAGTTTCAGAGGATCTGACGCCCTCTTCTGACCTCCATGATCACTGGGTATGCACATGGAACATTTACATGCATGCAGGCAAAACACCCATACACATAAACACATCTAGTAAGTAGATACATCTTCCAATGATGAACTCCATTTGGGGGCACCTCTAAAAATTAAAAATAATAATAAATAAATAAATTTAGAGAAGACTACCTTAGACGAGCTAAAGGACAGATAGGTTAGACATACATGTGGCAGAGAATTGATAGGGTTTGGTGGTACGCTTATCAACAGAGACTTACTGCACAAGTCCTTCGAGGTCTCTGTGTACCCAAAATACATGTAAACACTTAAATGATAATAATGATAAAATGCTGAAAAGGAAAACCCACTTGAAGACGTTAGGGCATCCTAGGGTGTTTGCTAATTGGTGAGCAAACACATGATGGCTGGTGCCATGCAGCCCACGAGGGACTAAGGAGACCCTCTCTTCTACGCCTAGGCTGCGCTGTCCCCTCCAATCTGGGCCTAAGTTCAATGGAAGTTCAATTAGACAGTCTCCCAGCGACTCCCAGGAGGAGACTAGCTGTTTTATGTCTCCAGGGTAGAGTAGAAAGGGTCCTCCTGCCAGGCTAGGAAATGCAGATGCTGGTGCTAAGCTGCGAGGGGCTGGGCTCACCTGGAAAAAGGTGTTGCTCTCTTTGCCATTGGCTGTAAAGGTCATCAAGCCCGTGGCCAAATCCACCAGGCAGCCAATGACAAGGTCCGTGTGGCTGATCCGGCCTTGCTGCCCGGAACTCACAAAATCCCCGCCCCACACCATGTAACAGTTGCTGCACTTGAGGCTGGAAAAGACAAGTGTGGTTATGGCGCACATCCTCATCCTGGGAACGCGGGATACCACCCTCCGCACACTCCCAGAATACCACGATCTCAGAGCCCCACTCCCAAACTACCTGCAGACTGAGCACAGAAACCCCACACCCCAGGTCCCAAGGCCCCAGAAAGAATCCATAGGTTAACATTGGCATCTTGGAAAAAGGGGTTAGAAGAATAGAGGAGGAGAGAAAGAGGGTCAGAAGTGGGAGCCAGAAGAGATGGAGGGAAAAATAAAAGGTGATAAAATATTTGAAAAGGGAGCATAAAAGAAAACAGAACAGACAATTAGAGAGCAATGAACATTAATAGAGAAGAAAAGCTTCTGACGTGGATGCCGTTACTCCTCTTGTTCCAGCAGGTTCTCAGGCAGCCCCAAAGCTGGTGGCTGGAGCCCCCACCCTACCCATGCCAACCCCCACCTGCACACAGACACCCCCGTGCCCCAGCACCTGCTGTGGACGTTGCCTTGCTCGTCCCCCATGGTCACTGTCACTGCCCGGACTTTGCTGAGGTCAAAGCTCATGTCATGTTGATGGTAGTCAGGAGTGACCCAGCCCACCCACACACAGCTGGGCTCCTGACCTGCGAAGACCCTCACAGAGTAATAGTACTGGGGACACAAAGAGAGGACCAGAGGTCAGCCAGAAAGATGGCCCTTCTTGGGACTCTAAACCCATCTTGTGGATTCTGGGAGTTTAACATGAAGTTACTAAATGAGAGAAGCCTCGAGACTGTTTGTGTTGGCGTCGCTATTCAGATTCTTCTAGATTGGGGGATGGATTCCTTGGGAATATTGGGTGGCATCCCTACAATTGGGTCCCTCTTCAGACTACAGCAAAACAATAAATAATAGCTCACAATATTAGCTTACTGCTCTAAGGCTCTTTACAGGATCTGACCACAGTCTGCCCAGCCACCTCACTGTGGGTCGGCGGGTGGCGGGGGCATGCACCATTTTTACCCTTTTATTCCCCGGTGAGGAATCACAGTCCTTCCACTAGAGGGCACTGAGCAATGAAATGACTCAGTCAAGTGGCACCTAGGTGGCCTATGATCCTAAGGGCCTAAATGCTAAGATATGCCTCTCTCTCCTCTTCCTCTCCTCTTCCCTCCCCTCCCTTCCTCTCTTGGACTAAGGGTAGAATCTAGGGCCTCAGGAATAGGCAACTGCTCTATTGCTGAGCTACACTCCCCAGCCCTCTTTTTACATTTTGTGCACTATGTTGCACAAGCTGCTCCTGAAACTCCTCTGTAGCCCAGGCAGGCCTTCAACTTCTGACCCTCCTGCCTCAGTCTCCCAAGCAGCTGGAATGATATGTCTATGCCAGCAAGCCCAGCATGAATAAGACTTCTGTCTTAACAAGTATCTAAGGACTCAAGCCACATTAGGATAACTATGGATTTTTACTCCTAGGAATATTTTAGAATGGTTTTTGAATGTTAGGCATTGCATTTATATTATAGTTGACCCCAAATGTTGACCTATATTGGCTTATCCTCTGGACTTTGGGATCCCTAAGAATTATATTAGTTTGCCTTATAGCTTCATTGAACCCCCTGCCATCTTCAAACCACTAACTACATAGAGGATTCCAAGGATTGCATCAGTGCATGCTGTATCCACCCTCTCTACAGTGTATTGGGGCATCTCAAACAGAAGGATGACAGCACTGACTTGGGAATTTTGGAGTTTCCCTATTATGCTGTGGGGACCCCAGTGCTGAGGGTTCTAGGTTCACACCGTGGTGGTATTGAGGATGATCTCAGGATCATCGCGGTTGTCTGCAGGTACCACATCTCGAGGAAGTCGGGGAAGAGCAGGGGTGGCAGGTGGCTGGGTCATCATGGCCACCTTCTTGGCCTTGAATAAGAACCTGGAAGTCAGAGGAGAGCCTGCCGTGAGAAGCTGCTCCTAAGCCCAGCCCCAGCACTCCACCACAGCCATCCAGGTTGCCCACATCTGTCCTGGTTAGACCCTCCTTCTAACACTAATAGTCTGCCTCTTGAGGGTAGGGATTCCCGGCTGGCCCAACCTGGTCTATTCCAGAGAGGCTGTGTGCTGTACTTGTGGATGCTTGGCCACACACACTTACAGAGGACTACTGAGGGCTAAGTGTGGCAGCACACACACAGGCACTAGGGAGCACTATGTGTGTACTGAGAGCTGAGTGTGGTGACACACACAGGCACTAGGGAGCACTATGTGTGTACTGAGAGCTAAGTGTGGTGGCACACACACAGGCACTAGGGAGCACTATGTGTGTACTGAGAGCTGAGTGTGGTGACACACACAGGCACTAGGGAGCACTATGTGTGTACTGAGAGCTAAGTGTGGTGGCACACACACAGCACTAGGGAACACGTGAGACAAGAAACTGGGAGTTCAAGGCCATCTTCACTAGACAGCAAATTCGAGGCCAGACTGGGCTATGCGAGACCCTGTCTCAAAAACAAAACTATAAAAACAAAGCAAAGCAAAGAGGTAACCAGAAACATGGGGGTCTTCTTTGGGAATACACAGTGGTTTCCCTAAATCAGCATTTGCCATTTGTGTTTATCTATCTGTCTGTCTGTCTGTATGTCTGTCTGCTGTCTGTATCTGTCTGTCTGTCTGTCTGTATCTACCTATCTATCTATCTATCTATCTATCCGTCCATTCATCCATCCATCCATCTATCCATCCGTGTGTGTGCATGCATGTGTATTCATGTGGGTGCACATGTGTGTGCATGCATGTGGAGGCCAGAGGACAACCTTGGGTGTCCTCAAAAAGTGACACCCACTTTGTTTTGCAAGACAGTGTGTCTTTTTCTTTCTCTCTCTCTTTCTTTTCCTTTTTCTTTGGTTTTTCAAGACAGGGTTGCTCTGTGTAGCCTTGGCTGTCCAAGACGGTGTCTTTTGTTGGCAAGGAGCTCCCCTGAGTAGGCTAGGCTGGCTAGCCATAGAGCCATTGGAGCCTACCTGTCTACACTTCCCCAGTCCTGGGACTGCAAGCTCCTGCGACCACTACTGGCATTTTATTGTGGTTTCTGGGGATCGAACTGAAGCCTTGTGCTTCAAGGCTAGCACTTTTCTGACTGAGCCAACTGCCCCAGACCAGCCTGGCTTTCTGTTTCTTTTGTTTTAATTTATGTTGCTTGTTTGTTTTGAAGTAGGGTCTCACTACATAGCCCTGGCTGGTCTAGATTCACTATGTGGCTCAGGATAACAGTTCTGCTTCTGCTGCCTAAGTGCTGGGATTATAGGTGTGCAACACACTTGGCCTGTTTTTTTGTTTGTTTTGTTTTTTTGGTTTGGTTTTTGGTTTTTGGAGACAGAGTTTCCCTGCGTAGCCCTGGCTGTCCTGGAACTCACTCTGTAGACTGAGCTGGCTTCAAACTCATAGAGATCTGCCTGCCTCTGCCTCCCGAGTGCTAGGATGCCACCACCTGGCTCACAGTTTGCCTGTTCTTGAGGTAGGTTCTTTTTGCATCACCTAGGCTGGCTTCTGAACTTATGATTCTCTTGTCTTCACCTCCCAAGTACTGGAATTATAGGTGAAGCCACCATGCCTTGCTAGCAAGTCTTCATCATGTATACTGTCTTATACACTACAAGCTGTGTGGGCTCTTCCAGCAACAGCCGCCTCCGACTCTGCTAGATACCGACAGCTCTCCACCACTTCCAAACAACCTCCGAGAGACAGAATTCTATTGAACTGAAAGTCACTGTCATAACAGGGGGAAGTAGATTTTCTTTTAATCCAGTACCTTCTAAAGGCCTTCTCTGAAGTTAGTTCAGTTTTGGCTGTTTGTTGGGGTTTTTTCAAGACAGGATCTCACTTGCGTAGCCCTGGCTGGCCCAGAACTCACTGCATAGAGCAGGCTGTCCTTGAACTCATAGAGATCCACCTCCCTCCACCTCCGGAGTGCTAGCGTTAAAGGCGTGCACCACTCCATGTAGCTAACATTAGTTTTGGGGGTCACATTGGAGACACAGAATGGATCCCAACTTAGAAGGCCACTCTGTGTCCACTGAGGCATGGGGGGGCACAGGAAGTTCCAACAGGATAATGAAGCCCCCGTTAGTGTTCATGGCTAATGACATTCATTAAGTACTTTGGGGTCCACCAGACACTCGGGGATAACAGTATCTAACATGCTGTGTAGCAGTGTTCTCCAATGTCACACTTTAGTGAAAAAGACAGGATCACTGGGAAATAACAGCATTCGTGTGAGACAAGATCTCTCAGTGTTCTGACCTTGCTTAGCACATACAGACCCCTCTGGGGTGCAATGGAGGCTTATTAAATTATTGAAGTTGCATATTGGGGATCCCTAAACAGACCATGAGCCCCATGCTAGCCCCAGTCTGGACTCACCCCCTCTTCTTGTTCTTCTCAGTGGTAGCGTCTTTCTCATTCTCTGCCCTGGTGGGCTGGGCCTCTATCCCACCCTGGGCAGTGCTTCCGGGTGCCCCCTCCTTGGCAGTTCCTTCCTTGCTCCCCTCAGCCTCTCCCCAGCCTCCAGCTGAGCGGCGCAGGTTTTCATAGTCAGTATCAGGTTCTGCCGCCCGGGCCTCATCTTCGGCAGGCGGCTGCAGGCCGGGTGATGCTAGGGGCGTGGCCCCTGCAGTGCAGCGGAAGTGCTGGTGGAACTGGACAGGAAGACTCAGCCGGAGGAACAGCATCTCCACCAGGCTGTTCTGTGAGCCCCAGGTGCGGTGGGTCAAGCGAAGGCAGGGAGGCGTATCCACAGTGCCGTCCATGCGGGCCACCTTGGGAGAGGAAGGAAGGCAGAAGTTCTGAGCCAGGCTTGTGAGCTAGGCCAGGCCTCTGGTCCTAAACATGGTTCCGTGTAAAGTCCCTATTGGGCTCCTGTGTGGGAATTATCCAACGGTAACCTCTCCTCTGGGTGAATAGGGCTTGGTTGAGAAATGCTATCAGCCTTCTGCCAAGTTCTGAGCCATTTGAAGAGTAACAGCTTGGTCCTATACTGGTATCACTTAGAGGAATTTTCAGAACCTACCTGTGCACTCCAGAGTAAGGTGCCCACATATGCATTCAATGCATAACTCCATGCATCCACCTGTGCACTCATCCATCAGCCAGCCACTCACCTATGCACCCACCCATGTTTATACATACATACATACATACGTCCATACGTCCATACGCCACACACCCATCTGTGCAGCACCATCCTTCCATACATCATCCATCGGTCCATGTATTAGCCACCCATCAGGACATCATCTATCCATACCATAAATATCTCAGGAGCAACCACTGTGTGCCAGGCACTGTTCTAGGAGCTAGAAACACATCAGCGAACACAGTGAGGGTCTGCCTTCCTTCAAACCTAGGGGGATCTCTGCAGAGAGCACAGCTCAGAGGCTCAGAGTTTGGAGAGGCTCCCCAGAGGAAAGTGTGAGGAAATGCCATGCTCGCTTGTTAGGCATAAACATTATAATGGCATCACAATGGATTTCTACAGATTGAACACTCCCGTGCACCCAGCACCCAAATGTAGAAATGGATCTATTCCTGGGAACCACTTAGCCAGTGTGGCTTAAATAAAGAGTAGGACCCAAAAGAGCCCTGTGTGACATGTGGTCAAGACAGATTCTCAAGGATTTGTGTGTGTGTGTGTGTGTGTGCGTGCACATGTGTGTTGCTGCAGATGGGACCAGGGTCTTGTACATGCTGGACAAATGATGAACCACTGAGTTGCATTCCAGCCCTTGGATTTATGAGATAGGGCCTTGCCATGTAGCCCAGACTGGCCTCAAACTGGCCTCTTGCTTCAGCTTCCTGAGTGCTGGGTCCCAGGCTGTGCCACCAACCCAGGCTTCTCACAGTTTTCTAGAGATTAATCCACAGGCAGCAGAAGTAGAGTTGTCTTCCCAAGTACCAAATCCTTACCTGGCCCTGTATTCTTCACTGTCTGGAGAATTCACCCCAAACTGTGCCTACCAAACCCATTTTCTCCCCTCTCTCTTTCCTGCCTCTCTCAGGAGCACTGTTCTGCCACTGTTCCCCGACAACAAAGACTCCCTCCTGTGACTTCTGTGTGAAGACACCAGCACTGTCTCTGCATTACTCCTTTCCAGTAACACACCTCTCAATCTGTCACACCACCCATAAGCCTGGCCTGTTCCAAAACATTCCATGAATGGACTCCCACAGCCTGGGCTCTTTTGTACTTGACTTCTCTCACTCTGCATTGTGTTTGTGAGGTTCGTTCTGGCTTCTTCGCTCTTGCTGCCATGATATCCAGCTGTCTGTGTTGACTCTGCTCTCTGCCATGATATCCAGTTGTCTGCGCTGACTCTACTCTCTGCCGTGATATCCAGTTGTCTGTGCTGACCCTCTCTGCCGTGATATCCAGTTGTCTGCACTGACTCTACTCTCTGTGATATACAGTTGTCTGGCAGAGTAGAGTCCACCTCTCATTAGGTCCTCTCTGGCCATTCAGGCTCCATCTTCACTCCTAGGATCTCTGGCTCACAAAAATACCTTTCCAAATCTCCAAACTCCTTTAGACATGACCCCATTAAAAAGTCTTCTATATCCTTAGTTCTAAAATATCCCCCACATCACTGATTGTGTTAGCAGTGGAAGTGGTGGTGGTGGAGGTGATGACGGTGGTGGTGGTGGTGATGGTGGAGGTGGAGGTGATGGTGATGGTGGTGGTGGTGATGGTGGGGGTGGTGGTGATGGTGGTGGTGGTGATGGTGATGGTGGTGATGATGGTGGAGATGGTGGTGGTAGTGGAGGTGGTGGAAGTGGTGGTGGAGATGGTGGAGGTGGTGGTGAAGATGATGATGGTGATGGAGGTGGTGGGTTTTTTTTGTTTGCTGGTTTGTTTTGAGTTAGGGTCTTGCTGTGTAGCCCTAGCTAGCCTGTAACTCTGTAGACCAAGCTGACTTCAAACTCATAGAGATCCACCTGCCTTTGCCTCCCAAGTGCTGGGATTAATTGTGACCACACCTGGCTAGTTTTTGTTGCGTATGAAACAGGTCCACATAGCCCAGGCTGACCTTGAGCACCTGAGTTCCCTGCCTCTACTTCCAAGTGCTGAGGAAACAGGCACGCACCACCAAGGCTGGGTTTGTTGCTCTGTTTGATCATTTGTCAATTACTGAGAGCAAAGCAGCAGTCGACACGGGAGCAATCTGACAGGCTCCATTCCATGAAGCAAGCCCAGTTAACTTGGGTCAGCAAAGCGGTGTAGAATGCTCAAACCATCTGCAGATGCCCAAATGAATGGTTCCCTGTGTAACAGCAGAGTGCTCACATCTAACACACACACACACACACACACACACACACACATCCTCCATATGCTCTTACTCATGTACTTACTTTTCCTAGTGCTGGTGATCAAACCTAAGACCTGGCACATACTAGGCAAGCATTCTACCACAGAGCTGCAACCCCAGCCTTTTCTCTTCATGTTTTAAACATACATACAACATATAACACAGCTCGGTGCTATGGGAATGGCGGTTCTGCTGCGTTCTTTTGGAAATAATGGTGAGAAGAAAATCTACACATGTTCATACAGAGGCAAAGTCTTTTCAAATGTTTTGGATGTGCAGCTGGTTGAAGTCACGGGTACAGAACGCATGGCACAGGGTACAGAAGGCTAAGAACGCATGGCACAGGGTATAGAGGGCTGAGGGCAATAAGCTGTAGCAACCTCCAGGCCGGAGACATGAGCAGGCTCAGCAGTTAAGAACACACTGGTTGCTCTTCCAGAGATCCTGGGTTTGATTCCCAGCCTCCACATGGTTGCTCACAACCATCTGTAACTCCACTTCTAGGGAGTCTAATGTCTTCCATAGATACCAGACACACAAGAGGTGCACAGACAGTCAGATAGGCAAAACACCCAGACATATAGAATAATCAAATTAAATTAAAAACAAAAAAGATATAGCAATGTCATACAATGGAGGGTACAACTTAATTTCTGTGATATTTCTACAGAACTCACACACATACATAAATATATATATATATAATATGAACCTGATTATAATAAAATATCTCCCAAACCCAAATTAAACCTGTAGTCTTCAGAAATGTCCAAGTCAGGACTGGAGAGATGGCTCTATGGTTAAGAGCACCGGCTAATCGTGCAGAGGACCCAGGTTCTATTCCAAGCTCCCACAGGAGGCTCACAAACATCTGTAACTCTAGTTCCATGGTATCTGACTTCCACAGGTGCCAGGCACACACACGGTACAGAGATATACATCCAGACAGAACATTCACCCAAATAAAATAAAATAAATCTTTAAAAAATGTATTTAAAGCCACAAAACTAGAAACATCAGGAACATTCTGCACAGAGACCTAACCACTAAATGTAGCACGTGAGTCTGCAGTGGATCCTGGCTCAGAAAAAACGTGAGGGAAATGAGAGTCACAATGGGGCAAATTTAAATATAGGCTGGCTGGGGACTAGGCCACAGTATGCCAGTGTCTGATATCCTGATGGCCACCACTGCCCTGCATTCTCTCTGACATGCCATAGCTCTGAAGAAACGCACACCGCAGTGCTTTAGAGTGAAGAGTCACAGTGTCCCTCCTTTCCCTCTTCTTACTCATCCCTGAGACAGGCAGGGTCTCATGTCACCCAGGCTGACCTCAAACTCTCTAAGTAACCAAAGATGGCCTTGAACTTCTGCCTTCAGCTCCTGAGTTCTAGGACAACAGGACTGTGCCACAGCTGGTTCCACTGGGGTCATTTAATCATTTTCTTTGCTCCCATCTCTTATTTTATAGATGAAGACGGTAAGTCATTTGCGTAAGTTGTACTTTAAAAGGCAACCCTGGGAGCCCATTATACTGACAGCTCCTTCTACAATGTTTGTGCATAGAAGAGACAGCAACAAGAGAACTGTGAAAAGAAGACTGGAGGGTGGACAGAATTATAAGATGATATTCTAGGGGTTGGACATGTATTTCAGCAGTAAAGCCCCTGCCTAGAATCCTCAGTGAGGGGCTGGGGTGTGGCTCAGGGGTAGAGCCCCTGCCTAGAATCCCCCAGTGAGGGGCTGGGCTGTGGCTCAGGGGTAGAGCCCCTGCCTAGAATCCCCCAGTGAGGGGCTGGGGTGTGGCTCAGTGGTAGAGCCCCTGCCTAGAATCCCCCAGTGAGGGGCTGGGGTGTGGCTCAGGGGTAGAGCCCCTGCCTAG
>LOJH01028766.1:0-17641 GCA_001685095.1 Ellobius talpinus | reverse complement strand
GGGGCAGAGCAATTAGCAGGCCTTGCTGCAGAAGCACAAGAGTGCCTGGCTGCACTGACAGCTGCAGAAGATGCAGAGCTGCAGGACAGTGGCAGCAGCTCAGAGCAGTTGCAGACCTCTCCTGAGTGGCAGACCTCACCCATCGTAGATGGGTGACAGGGTAGAAAGAGGGTCGGAAGCTGAGGCTGAAGGACAGAAGGCTGGAAAGGGAGAAGATGAAGTACAGGCCCTGATGTCAGAAGAGTCCCAGAGAGCTGTGAAGAATGACCTTATCTTCAGAGACACATCTAAAATATGTACAAGTAGCTGGACAGTGGAGGTGTTTGCCTTAATCCCAGCAGTCAGAGAGGCAGAGGAAGGTGGAGCTCTGTGAGCTTGAGGCCGGCGTGGTCTACAGAGTGAGTTCCAGGACAGATAAAGCTACATGGAGAAACCCTGTCTTGAAAAACCAGAAAAATAAATAAAAATGTACAGATAATATAAGTAGACAAGGATAGAGACACAGCTGGAACAAAATCCCCCATGCAGCCAGGTGGTTACACTGCTTTTCTACCTTAACATGTACAGAATTTTCCAAATAAAAGGTTTTAAAGATGTACTTTAATTCCTCACCCCCCATAGGCCACATACTGGTAATCTCAGAACATTGGGTGCTGAGGAAACAGAACTGAGTTCAAGGCCAGCCTGAATAGGCTGTTGCCATTGGATTTATGCGTGTGTGTGTGTGTGTGTGCACGCGCGTGCGCGCCTGTATACACCCATGTGCATGTGTGTTGAATGAAGTCATGTCACCTGGAGGGATAAGGCTTTCTCTAAGAGCCATAGAATAACGAACCCCCCCCCACCGAGGGGTTTGTTGGTCAAGGGAGTCAGAGAGACTCCATATTTATGCTACTGCCATTGCCCTTGGCTGCTCGAACTAGATTTGACCTAGAAGCCTTCTCCCCGAAGACTATGAAGACTAGTGCTCACAGGACTGAAAGGAGCTACGAGAACTGCCAAGGGAGAAAAGCAGTAAATAGCCCATCCAACTGTAAAACCTATGAACCAGATTAATTCCCAGCATAGCAAAACATCCCCAAGGATGCAACAGTAGCAGTCACTATCTTGGGGATAACTAAGAGTTGTCTAATTGAACTTAATAAGATAATTGAACCCAGTAAGATAAGAGCGAAGTCATACTTGATACTATAAAGTCAGCCAACAAGCTCTGGCTGGTGAGGACGAGAACCCCATGCAAGAAATACTCCTGCCCCTTTCTTAAATCACCATAGTTCCTGACTGCATTCTAAACCCTTATCCCCAGCTCACCAATAAGCGCAGCCCTCAGCCCTCATCAACGCCGCTTCTTTTGGCACCAGATGGAGACCACAGGACTCTACAACTGATCAGAACGCAGAGAATAGCTCAACACTGGGTGCTCAACCTCTATCAACACATCTACAACACAACCACTACACCCAGGGCTCAGGGAACAGCACAGAAGAGGGGGCAGAAAGAGTATAAAAGGCAGAGGACCAGGATGTCTGCCGTGAGATGGTTCCTCTATGTATGACAGGGAGGCTGCACCCATGAAATCTTAACAATATGACTGCCTAAACAAGTCCCCAAAATGACAATACCAGTCGGCACACCAATGCAGATGGGGGAAACTTACAGGCCTCACTCCCAGATGAAGAACGGCAGGATATTAAATGATGGCAGAGAGAGGAATTAATTTCCTTCAGGGATGAAGTCCCTAACTGATTGTCTAATCCGATTGGTCAGTCTAATGTTCTCAGCAGGCTGCATTTACATAAACAGTGTGTGTGGGGGGAACAGGAGGAATTGGAGTGGGCATGGGGAGGGGTAGAAATGATGTCAATATAGCACTCACTTATGAAATTACCAAAAATAAAAAAAAACCTTCATAATTATGATTAGTGAGAACTTTTCAAAGCATAGTACAAAATACAGGGATTATAATGCTAACAATTAAGACACATTAAAAAGCCAGATATGTATGGCAAAACAAAAGCCCAGATGGTATTTGCAACTGGATTCAGCAGTGAACTGATATGCAAAGGGTACAAAAATCTCCTGAAAATCAATGCACAGAAAGAACGTTTGATGTTTAAAATCTGATGCTCAGAATGGAGAGTAACAGGCGGGTGGAAGCTAGCGTCACTTATAAGCAACAGGTAAGTGGATGCCACAGTGAAGTATAAATGACAGACCCACTACAGGGCTGTAAAGGCCGAGTGCTCACAAGGGCTTCAGACTGTAGGATGACTGGCAAAGACAAAATAAAAACCGTCTAGATGCTTGATATGCACTCAAGAGCCATTTGGTAAATATCACTGGTAACTGTTAGCTTCTGGCTTGGATTCCTGAGGTAGCACACATATGCTGGCCAAAGTAGAATGCTGGGAGGAGCCTGTCCAGCACTTAGAGGGTGTTACTCTCCCATCATGAAAGGAAATAAAAACAAATGAATCAGCTCATATATCTACCCTGATAAACTCCAAAAACAGTTGGTTGAAACCAGCCGTGATCAAGGACACAAGACACTTACATAAACTGTGAAAGTACACAAAAAGAAACCATGTATTCTCATGAACATGCACACACAAGTAAAGTTATAAAAACATATAATGGCTTGATATGCAGCCCGAGAATCTGGTGAGAAAGAAACGATGTAAGAGCTTATCTACCCTCTCATGTAGCACTGCATCTTGAGTAAACCAATCAGTCAACTGTGAAGATCTCAGAAAACTGAGATACCATTATTGTATGACAGTTTTACCTGAGACTATGGGTACAGATGACAGCATACGCACAACACACCTGAAAGCTGACTCAGAAAGGTCAGGGGCCAGTGGGCAGAGGTAATTCATACGCTGACATAAAATGCTTACCAAGAAAAGAGGGACTTAAGGAAAGCCTAATCCTTATTTTAAAATCTCTCATCTACTCACATTGCTTTTGTCAATTTGACATAGACATAAGCCAGGGCCATCTGGGAAGAGAGACCCTCAGTAGAGGAAAGCACTGCCATCAGATTGGCCTGTGGGGCATTTTCTTGATTGCTGATTGACTTGGGAGGGCCCAGCTCACTGTGGGCAATGCTATCCCTCCATAGACAGGTGGTTCTGAGCTGTATAAGCAGGCTGAGCAAGCCAGTGAGCATTTCTGGCCTCCAGGTCCCTGCCCAGACTCCCTGATGGACTGACTACAGCTATGGAATAAACGTACCTCCCCAGCTGCTGCGGTCACAGTATCCATCACAGCAGGAGAAAGCAAACTAGGACACTATTACCAACACAAATCAACTCTCGGTAGCCCTTCTCACTCCTCCACACCTCCGAACTACCACAAATTAACCTCCAGTTCAAGGGTGATGAAAGTCACCCCTGTGCCCTTGGAAAGTATCTGCCTCCTTTGATGAAGAACCTAGAGCAACTTTCCTCAGAACAATTGTGCTCACTGCATGTGTCCAGTATTTGGCTGAAATCTACTAAGAACTCCAAGGGGACTGTCTCTTCTGGCTTATCTATAGCAACATAGAATTGTTTTCTCCAGTTGAGACGAGAGTTCAAAACTCACCCCAGGGAAACAGCCTGACCTTTAATTCAAACTGAGTAGGTCAGATGACCTCCAATTCCATCCTGTTACTGGACTGTGCCACAACTCCCAAAGCCCAGGGAATCTTGTGGTTGTCCTGTTCACACTGGTCTGTCTGGGCTGCCCTCACCAGACATCACACTAAGCTCTTAAAAGAACTATTCAAATATGCTAGAGAAGAAAATGGGGAGAACTTCTGAGCCCCAGAACTTGTGACCGTTCTAGGAGTGACCCAGCATGACATGAAGAACAAAAAGTAGCTCAAAATCAAGAGTAAAAATAGGGTATAAAATGACTAAATTCACACAGGCCCTTTGCTGAGGTTTACATTAACTTCCATATCTATTCACAACAATGGCATACTCGATATGGGATTTGGCCCATTCCATAGATACACAAGCTAAATCCCTGGGGTGGGGCTGGGATCTGGACACTGGCAGTGTGATTCCCAAACAGGCCTGGTTAATCACTGTTAATCAATGTTTTATAAACCCAAAACCTACAACTTGCTCCAATATACACACTCATGCACTTCTACAACTGTTGACCTTAGTATCGTGGTAAACAACGTTTGGAATCAGACATTTCCTTAAGAGTCACAATTTCTAACAGAGAAACAACAAAAATAATGAACTGACTCAAAAGCACAGTATTTATTATAAACAGAAAAAAAACCTTAAATGGCATCCAATGAGTAACAGAGTAATAATTATGAATATAAAAATATCAGAGAACACATCAGATAGGTTGTTTGGAACAAAGAGCAGTGCTCATATCCATATAAAATATGTATTTTTAAAGTTGTATAGACAGGAGGCTAAAACAACTGTATTTCTATCTGCAATTTCAAAAAGACTTTTTCTCCCTCCCATCCATGGACTAGAATAATAAGAGATAATAGCTATTTTGCTGCCTTATCTTCTAGGAAAGCATCAAAGCAATTTACCTAAGTGTTCTTATATGTTTGGCATCATACAATTTCCTAGTTACGTTTATAAAGCTAGAAAACTCTTTAAACAATAGACAATAAAGATTTTTCCCATCTCTTCGGCAATGAAAAATTAAAGCCCCAAACCATAATAAAACATCAAAACCCTGTACAACATCCTAAGGCTACATGATATTTACACTCCGCAGAATCAAGCTTCCTCCAACCCCCTTGCCCTGTTCTTTTCTCCAGGGTTTCGGGAGTTCCTCAGACTGCACCTCAAGAGTTCACGAGGACGTGGTTGGAGCACTAGCTGCAGGTCTGGCCCTATTCTCCTCATCCGCCAAGGCCTCGCAGTATTGTGTGGGCCAGTCTTTGGGGTCCTGATTATGGACTTTGGCCACAAATTTAAGAACTTTCATCTTGCTGGTTTCCAGGTTGGTTCGCGGGCCCCACTGAAGCTCATAGTCCACAGGATCGGTGTGGGGTATTCTCCGGTACTCCAGGTAACGCTGCCGTACAAAGTCTTCAGTAATGAGTTTCTTTGGATCACCAAAAATTAAATGCTTCTTAGTGGGGTACACTCCGAGCCGCCGCAGAAAGTCCCAGACCTCGGTCTCGGTGATGGTGTTGCCCTTCATGAAGATGAGCCCCAGGACTATCATGAGCAGGCCCGTGGTGGGTGTGCCCTGGTCGCCCCTCACTTCGGCGTCCTCCTCCACCGGCTCCAGCATGTTGATGAGGATGTAGGTGTGGCTCTTGGGCTCCAGCTCCACCAGCTTGTATCCGAACACGTATTGGAGGCGCTCGGCGGCCAGCTTCAGCAGGTTGGGGTACACGTCCCGGTAGTCACCCACCACGTGCTTCAAGATGTCGGTGCGCTTGATGGGGATCTTCTTCTGGTCCTTGATCAGCAGAAACTGCACCAGCTCAGCCACCTTCAGCTCCAGCTGCTTCTGGGTGCGCGGCCCCACGGCTGGGGCCGACAGGGAGGCGCGGGAGCCCTGGGACGAGCCGCCCGTACCGCGGGACGTGCTGGGAGCCTCCTCGCCAGCGTCTTCCCACTCCCGCTCCCTATCGGTCTGCGTGCTGGGCCGGCCGCGGCCCCTGGGCTTCTGCAACATGTCACCGCGGAGAGCTGACCGCGTCCACCCCGCAGTAACTGCCAGAAGTCTGTGCTAAGCGCGCCCGTAAGGTTCTGGGCGGAAGAGCGGCGCGCGCGCGACGTCATGTCGCTGCGTCCCGGAGGCGGAGCAGTACAACCAGTAGTCAGCCTGAGGGGGCGGGGCATTCGCACTGCTACCGCGCATGCGGAAAGTCTTGGCGGTGGCTACCGTTTCTGGGCTCCATCCCCGGTTTTAATGAGTATCGAATGGTGTTTATGAAATCATATAAATAGAAAACAAGAACCAAACTCCTCGGCAAGTGTACGGCTAGATTCTAGGGCACACCGGTTTAGGCGCGCTTCATAGTTTTTGCTGAGTTTTTAAATTAGAAATTTGTATATGGAGCACAAAGGATAAATGTGTGGGGTACGGTGGGGGAGGGGTTAAATAAAGTTTAGAGAAAGACCTGGGAAATAAAATAAAACCGTTTATTTGTGTACCAAATGAGGACATGAAAGACCCAGAGAACTCTGGGTGCCTTTCCTAAGCACAGTTATACCCCCAGGCCAGTTAATTTCTATGCAATCCCTTGGAGTCTGTAGGGAAATAATTCTCTAAAGCAAGATTTCTCCCACTATTTCCAGACTCAATCCTCTTCATTAAACTTCGGCCATATGAGTATGAGAAAATACATATAAGCGTTGCCAATAATGTGTTTTATCTTGGTATGTGACCTGACCTTTTGGAAGACGGGTTTGAAAAAACTGCCTTGGACATCTATCCCTAATTTTAGCAGAAACTTGATGTTAGAGGAATGTTACCCCCAGAGACACTTGCTCTCTCCAGAGGATACCATTTAATTTATGTTACCAGTGATTGGGAGTAGCAATAATGTGGATCTCTTGACTTTCTTAATACATAAGCTTTAAAGTCGCAATAAGAGAGAAGAGCTAGCATCCTTTACAATTTGCAATGTGTGTGGTTTGTAGATGGTTTAAATTGTGCAACTCTAATAGATAAAATGAGCCATTTCATTAACTCAAACCATCAGCAGTCTGTTGCCATTGCTGCTACAGATCTTAGCAAATGTGTTTCTTCTCCATTTACTGACAAAGAAACTGAGCTTTCCTGTCTTTTTAAAGCTACAAAGAAAATAGGTAAAGCTGTTCAAAGAACGAACTCAAATTGATTTCCTCTTTAATGCAAATATATTCAGAGAAAAGCAATTTGGATCACATTATCTGAATAATAACATCAAAACATGGTCTTATTAAAATTTCATTAAATGTAAGCAGCATAAAATTTTTGTTTATAATTCAATATGAAAATGCAGAATGATAATGGGACCTGCAATGCAAATATAAAATTCCATTCCATATTGTGATGCAAGTATTCGGAAACCTAGTGAGCTATGAGCAGTAACTTTCTGTTCCACACAGGGTCCAACAAGACATTATCAAGCAATGAGAAAGTCAACCTTAAATAGACAATCTAGGCCATGGAGGCTTGGGCAAAAGCTATGACAGTAATAATACCAATAATGGCAAATGGCACCAGCTAATGCCTTTACAAAGGTAACTGTAGCTGGGAGGTGGTGGCGCACAGCCTTTAATCCCAGCAGAAGCAGGGTCTCTGTGAGTTCAAGGCCAGCCTGGTCTACAAGAGCTAGTTCCAGAATAGGCTCCAGCTACAGAGAAACCTTGTCTGGAAAAAACAAAAAACGAACAAAGGTAAGTGCAAATACGGCTTCTTTAGTCCCACAACAACCCTGTGAGGCGTTCAATTACTTTCACTCACAGAGAAGCAGATGCGCGGAGCGTAGACATGGTGACTCTGAAGAAATAAAGCTTTGGCATCAGGGAATTCAGACTGCACACCTGAAAAAGCTACTGACACTCCAAATCTCACCTTCCAGACCAACAATATGATACCATTAATCCTGGATTCAAGGAATTAGCTGAGCTGTGTTTGCTAAGTACCTAGCACAGGGTCTAGCAGGGTGTTTAATTACTGTTCATTTCCTTCCAGAGGGGTTTATGCTAATGATAATTTTGAGGATGATACAAAGTTGTGCATGTATAAAAGATGGGAAATCTTACTCTCTTAGGGTCCTTGTCGGGCCACAGAATTACATTCATGAGACAGGATTTTAATTTAATTTGATTTTTGTAATCCTGGGGGTCAAATCTGTGGTCTCACATACATTAGGCAAATGTCCTACCACTGAGCTATTCCTACAGACCATAAGACCCATTAATTAGATGAAAGCACACATCTTTAATCAAAGTGCAATGGGACACTATTGCTTTTTTAATAAAACAAAGTTTCAAAGAAGTGGTGAGACCTGGATGTTTTTGTATTTGAACAAAGAGAAATAATTGTGGAAATGTAACTAAATTCTGTAGGAAGGCTAAAGGAATATAGTTATCAAAGGCTGTCCAGAAATTCCTTGGCCATGACCCAGTAATGTTTCTTTTCTCTCTGTGTACAGGAACCTTGCTCTTGGAAAATTTTATCTCCTGTTTTAAGGAAGAGAGGAGCTGAGGTTGCCCTTCTCGCATCTACTGTTTTTCAAGTGTTTTAGCTCAATGTAACCCTCATGCCAAAGTGGCGTATTCCGGGTGGCATATTCTGCTAACCTGAACTAGAAAGGTGTTCATCTCAGAGGAGCATGTGCACATATGAAAATCAGGAAAAGGCCATTGTGTCATTAAAGCTGTACACTTTGAGAAATAGAAAGGCTGATTTTTGTTTGCTCGTTTGTTTGTTTGGAAGATAAATGAAAATTATCTCCTGGGTGAACCCCACTCTGCAGTAACATAATGCTCTGCCCATTATGTGGCTCAAATTTTTAGCAAATTCAATGTGATTGACAAATGGTAAGTGCAACTCTCTGTGGAAGCCTCAAAGTCACCAAGACAAATGATTAAAACAGAAAAGAAATTTTCAGATGCCTTGTGTTAGTGACCTTTTTGCATTTATCATCAGACGCCAAACACAGGGGGCAAAATAAAAATTCTTGGAGGCAAACCCCACACTAGCTAAGATTTCAAAAGCACCAAGCAAGGCTACACAGCACGCTTTAAAACATCTCTAAGTAATTAAATGCTTTCTTCGATCTCCTTGGCAGCGAACGCCTGCCAACAAGGTCTAATCTTCTTTATTATCTACTAGAGGCTCCTCTCCGTTCACTGATATTTCTCATAGAACCAGAAAAAGATTTTAAATCCTCTGACAGCAACACGGTGCTAAAAGCAGGCGAGGACCTTTGGGGAAGACAGGGAATGATGAAAGCATGCAGTAAGCATGCATGAATGGGGGGGATGGGACAGCGTGCAGCAGGTATGCAAAGGTGCTAGAAAA
This sequence comes from Ellobius talpinus, assembly GCA_001685095.1. NCBI lineage: Eukaryota > Metazoa > Chordata > Mammalia > Rodentia > Cricetidae > Ellobius > Ellobius talpinus. The sequence continues at coordinate 8,641 of LOJH01028766.1, read as the reverse complement.
CAACCACGGCAATCAAGACACCTTAAAGGGCTCAGTAAAGTTCTTCACGTCACCTCACTGTGTCTACCCATCCCTAACAAGATCCTTCAGACTGATCCACATGGCAGACCGTGTAGAACATTTTGTTCCTCGTAAAAGTTGATCAAGCCTAGCAGAGCTTTCCTTGGCTGGGGAGATAGCGCCTTCCTACTACCACAGCCACTTGGCACAGAGCCTCTGATTGAGCTCTCTTTTCAAGAAATAGTAACTCAGTTACCAAGGGCCTTGATTAAAAGCATTAAGGTGTATTGAGTTATAATCTCAAATAGGAATAAGACTTGATTTGTTTGCTTGGTTTCTTCCTCCCACTGCAATTTTTTCCCCTTTGGAAATTGCCTCTTTCACCTCTAGGAGACCTTTATACTACTCTTTCTTCTTTCTTGCATTGTTGGTGCGCGTGATTTGGGTCAAACATGGTGATTATGGCATTCAACCAGCATCTTTCAAGGGGCACTCAGATGGGTCCTCTTCCCTGTGCTAACAAGCTGTGAAGGGCAACATATACATCACTGTAGTTTGTCAAAAAAAAAAAAAAAACCTCTCCAGCATGGTAATGCCAACTCAGAAGATACTGAAGAGGTGGAGAAATAGTTCAAATCCTGCCGTCTGAATCTCTGTGTCCTGAGTTTAAGGTTAGACTCCTGCAGATAACTGGGAACCCTGGGTATCTTTCACCTAATCTGCTTTGAGCTGCTCTCTGGCCCCTGAAACTGAATGAGTTTTAGCTAAGTCTGCAGGTACATCAAATGTCCAGGGGAAAAAAATGCAGGGGCAGGAGACCCTGGTGCACAGGGACAGGAATAGGGGTAGAGGAGGTGGATATCTCCCCTGAAGAGCTCTTAATACCATGGGAAGATACTGAATACAATCTCACACAGAGTTCTGTGGCTGGGGAATTTACTTATATTTTACCTATTAGGAAGACAGATGGGGAGGCAAGCAATGAAGGTCACACTTGTATGTGCTTTCTAGCCACTTCCCCTGGAGTTTCAGACAGCTTGGAGGATACCGTCATATGTCACTTAGTGACAGAATCTTGGCAGGTGATTTTGTCATTGGGTAGACATAGGTGGTGTAATTTTATAGGACCACCATGGCATCTGAGGTCCACAGTTGACTGAAATGTTATATTGTGTGATACATGGCTCTACTTTAACCTACCTGCTACTCCAGGTTATTCATGTCTTTACCCAAAGCATTTCTCCACAGGCCACAGCATGCAAGAAACAGGGCCTCATTCCTTTAAAGCACATTTGGCCTGCAGTAGAACTGTACTCACAAGGCTGGGCACCAAAGAGAACTCTCAAGGCTAACAATGCAGATAGTTTTTATGAAAACCATATACATTGAGGTGGAAAATAAAAGTCAGCAGAAAGAAATAGATAAAATGTCCTGAGTATGAACAAACATCAATAAAAAATATAAATAATAAAAACTATCCAAGGCATACAGGAAGATCCTGTGTATACATGGCTATTGGTCCCCAGGGAGGCAACTACAAACAGAAGTAGATGGAACTGGAATCCTGGAACATGGTAAATTTACACAGCCCATGTCTCTGGTTCCACATCCTTTCTGGCTCTCTCCCTTTGACTAGCAAGCTGAATGGCAGTCTTTCAGGGCTAGAATGAGATAATCAGGGGTCATGGGTTCTCCAAGGTCTGCAGAGGCAGGGACAAGCAAAGCACTCCCCNCCCCAGCTTGGTTGCTGGTTGTGAAACCAGCTAGCTACTTTCTCAGGTCAGGGGAGACCTGAGAGAATTGGATATGCTGTAGGGCCTGTACTAGCAGAAGTTTATGTCCCTTTCTGAGAACAACTACAGCCATCTCTTCTTTGTGGACGTGCTCCCCCCCCACAACCCCCCAGTGCTGGACTATTGACTAACAGTGCCTTACAGGCAAATGGAAATATACCAGGCCTTGAGGTTGGGAGGGAAAGCAGTTTCCCTCAGAAGTCTTAGGCTACAAAAGAAGCTTCACCATGAGGTTGGCATCCTCCATGCCAGAAACTCCTAGGTTTCTCATCACACACCAGCCTAACCATTTTATGGTGATTTCCAATCACATGCTCCAAAACCAAAAGGGAGAAGCACAACATCCCTGTGTAGGTGGGTGAAGGGACTGATCCCTCGTTACAGGTGGTCCAAGACCATGAAGGAATGAACAGGGAAACTGGCAAACTTTAGCCACCCTGACCAACCTCTGATCCCAGCAGAGGGAAAAACCCTAAATAATATATCCAGAATGAAAGTACATCACTACTGACTCAATAGGAACTATTTATATGGAAATGCTAAGAGCCATGCAGTGCACCAGCAACACTGCTTTAACCAAGGCTACTAAAGTAGCATCATACAAGCACAGATCTGTCAAGGGCTTATCTGTGCTTTAGTATAAATTTGTAGGTTTAAGTTCCATTCTTGGTGCCCTAGACTATAACGACATTTGGAAGTCTATTTAACTTAAATATTCTAAGCTAAAATGGGGCTCTTAGGATGAGTCCTCAACTGGTAGGACGGGTGCCCTTACCAAAGGAGAGAGATCAGTACACGGCCAAAAGAAAAAGCCGTAAGACATCAGAGTGAGGAGTGGCCACTTCACATGCTAAGCAGTGTAAAGATCAGGAGAGATCAAACCTTCACCTTTGATTTGTGGCCTCCAGATATATGAGAAAGAGTTCTAGTGTAAACCACCAGCCTGCAGTGTTGTGTTACAGTAGCTACAGCCAACCAATGCACAGATAGAGCCAGAACAGAGTTGAGAGTCCAGGAATAAAGTCTCACCTTCATGATCAATGTTCAGAAGGGGCTAAAAGAATCCAATAGATTAACAGTAAATGATACTAGCCACACTGGACAGTGCATAGCAAAGAGAATTTTGACCTTGACCTTATGCCACGCACAAAACTGGGCAAAGTGGGTCAGTCCCACACCAATTAGAGCTGGCACAATAGAATTATAGACTGAAAGAAGTAAGTCCGTGTGACCTTGACATGAGCAGCAACCTTTTAGATATAAGACCAAAAGCATAGCTGATAAGCAAGACAGAAAAGACTGGGCCTGGTGGTGCAGGCTGCAAGCCCAGAGACATAGAGTGTTCATCAAGGGTATGACTGGTGGTGTGATGGAAATTCCAGAAATTTAGAACATGGAGCAATAGCTGTAAATATGCTAAACAAACTCCAAAATAGTATTTCAGCAGGTATAGTTTATGGTACATTAATGATAATTCAATAAACATTATTTTAAAAAAAAACAAGTTAAGGCTAAACCAAAAGTCTTTAATAAGCCTAGTGAGATGAAACAGGATAACAAACCAGCATTGAGAACCATCAAGTAGATCAGGTCATGTGCCCAGACTTTCTGCATTAACAACAATGAAAAAAATTTAAATGATAAAATCAATCAAAATTCAATGAAGGATAGTCTCCTGTGGGAATAATGATTTCAGTCACAATCAGCAAGCATGCTTATTTACATTTTAGATTAACTCTAAAATAGGCACCTTTAAAATATGCTGCACTGTTTAAGAAAAAGTGATTTTGTTTGAGTTTTTGCCACCAACTTCCTGCGGGTTCAGGCAAAAAGTCTCAAACTGGTTAGGTATCAGCCTTTTCCTACAGAAAGGAGGGTCTGGGCAGGTAATATACCTCAGTTTTAAAGCACATTATTCTATGAAAGAATTCAAAATGAAAAACCATAGATGTGTATTGGAAGAAATTAAAAGCCAATTCTAATAGTTAACACTTAACTATTAGCATTGTGTGTGTGTGCGCGTGTGTGTGCACCTGTGAGAGTTTATGTGTATCAAATGTATGCAAGTGCCCGTGGGTTGGAGTTACAGGCAATTGTAAGTTGGTTTTAGGAACTGAACCTGAGTCTTCAGCAAGAGCAGCAAGTGCTCTTAACCACTGAGGCATCTCTCCAGCCCACCTAATTTGCCCTGTTCCTTGGGGGATTCACTGGAGGTGTCGGGTGAGCTATAATGAGCTTCCTATCTTGGTTCTATCTTCATTTGAGTGCTAACACTGTGACTTCTAGAACAAAGAGATATTTCTCCTTAGAACTACCCAGGAAGCAGACTTCAATAAGGACAGTGACAGTCCTTGAGGAACTGGAAATGGGAGCTCTGGCTGCCCCTTGGTTTAAAAGCCATGCACACCAACAGGCTTTATGGGTCCCATTCACTAGCTCAGCTTTAGCACATATTCTAGAGAAAGGGAAACATGAAGGGTAGGTGGCAGAGTGAGTTATGGACACACTGTGGGCCAGTGCTTCCCAGGTGGTGTTTAGCCACTGGTAAGAAACCACCTGCTACCTGGAAAAAAATCCCCCACGTTGGAATCAACCTATTGGGCTGGGGAGATGGCTCAGCAGTTAAGAGCACTGGCTGCTCTTCCAGAGGACCTAAGTCCAATTCCAAGTACTGACACGGTGGCTCACAACCATCTATAATGGGATATAATGATGCCCTCTGTTGGCAGACAGAGCACTCATACCTTTAAAAAAATACGTTAACAAAATTTTCAAAAGAATCATTCTATATGCCTGGGAATTTTGCATGTGCCTGATTCAGGGACCTAAGATGGCACTTCTGACCTTGCAGCAGGTGCCTCAGGTGCCTTTCTCTCTCCCCTCCTCTGCCCCCCCACCGCCCCTGTCTCTGTGTATTTAACTCATTATCTATGGGAGTGTCTGGGGCCTCTTTCCTGATTTAGGTGGAGGCAGAAGCTACCCTTCCAGCAAGAATCTTGTGTGTCGGTTCGTCCAAAAAGGTGACTTTGGGGAAAACTAGTGAAAGCCTGCTATTACTGGCTCCTGGACTACCTGTGACCTGGTCAGTTTGGTTACTTCATCCCAGCCATAAGCATTTTATTCATCTTCCTCTGTGTTTCAAGCTTTGCCCTTTTAACCCTTCATCTCCCTTTTAACTCCAGCCTCTGTCCTCACTGCAATTTCTGTGAGTAGCCTTCACTATGAGCCAATTTCTCTGGCTACCCACAGAGAGCAAGCTCCTGCCTCAATAGCCCAGTAAAGACAACCCAATCTGGACTAATCTTAAAATTATAAAGTAAATGAATGCCTGTGAACATTTGTGGAAGATATGCTCATGACACATGATTTAAAACTAAATTCGCTTCCCTTGTTTCTTAGGCACATTTTTCAATTCCACACACAACATTGAAGAAACCTCTACTGCAGTTAAAAAAATTCACAAAGCAAAACAAAACAGCTGTTTAAGTAGAGTGGATTAAGTAAGTCACACACAGAATTACATATACATCTGCTCTCATCTGGCCCAAAGCTTCACATGCTTCATGTACCCATGTGCTGTCTTGAATGTCCCCCAAAGGACATGTGCTAAGACTTGCCTCCCAGGTCACTGTGCAATAAAAGTCTTTAGAAGGGGCATAGGGGAAAGAAGGATTTGCAGGGGTAGGGTGAGGTGGGGTTGTTGCCCTTGAAGGGGGTGTTGGAAATTTGGCTGCCTCAGTTTCTCTGCTCCCTGATTACCATGAGCAGAGCAGTTTCCTCTGCTGTGGACTCCCCCAGGATGTACTTACTGTCTCTCTACAGGCCCAAAGGCAACAGAGCCAAGCACCCTGGGACGAAACGATAGGGTTAGGGTCTCCTCATTAAATCGTGTTCCTCAGCTTTAAGGATCTCGGTGACAATTATTTCCTAAGTATGCCATCTGAGACCAATAAGGCTCTGTGTGTAAGGAAAACATAGTGGCCATAAATGAGAAAGACTGGGAAAAAAGAAAGACAGTGGAGAAGCCTGCCTATTTAGCTGACTGACAGGTTTCTATCTCCAAGCCGCCCGTTTGGCGGCTCACAATGCACTCAGTAACAACGATGATTACTGTTTTGCTTAATGTAGACAAGCAAATATAAACACTGTCTTCCCAAGACCAGCCACAAGCCGTGCATACACCAATGCATGTGCTTTCTCTGGAGGCCACAAGCTTGTGAGCACTGTGCTTTGAACTGGAGCAGTGCAGACTCCTCTATTTTGCCTCATGTTCTAAGGGACAAGAAGTAAAGGTCTTACAGAAATCTGATCACTTTTTTTGTTTTGTTTTGTTTTGTTGTTGTTTTTTGTTTTTCGAGGCAGGGTTTCTCTGTAGCTTTGGATCCTGTCCTAGACCAGCTCTTGTAGACCAGGCTGGCCTTGAACTCTACAGAGATCTACCTGCCTCTGCCTCCCTAGTGCTGGAATGGTGTGAGCCACCTCCGTGGCTCCTGCTTTTCTTATGAAAATAATTCAAACAAGAAAATTGGTGCCCAAACTCCTCATTTTCATTTTGATAGACTTTACAGTTCACAGTGTAAATGCTGGGACATGTGTGTATGTGATCCTGAAATACCCCTGGTGGATGGGGTCACTTCTACCACAGAATTAAAAGGCCTACCCCTAACTTCCTGTGAACGTGTCAATCGTATGCTGGCTAACAACCTTACTCCATAGGAGAGCTGGACAATTCATCAGTTATAAACTTCAAATGGCCAATCGCTAGAAATATACCATTAAAGGAAACTAATTTCTCCCCAGATGCTACTGTGTTTACATGGCATGGTTTTTATTTTTAATTAGTGCATATTAACTATACAAGACAATGAGTTTTGTTTAACATTTTCTTACACCTATAAATTGTTCTCCGATCATGTTTGTTCCTTCAACCTCCTCTTTTGAATCTCTCCCTTCCTGCTGGTCCCATTCCTGAAAGAGATATTTTGGCTGCTGTATGAAGCTGTCAAAGCTGTCAAAAAGCCTTGAGAAGGAAAGAATGAAGAGAAAGAAAGAAAAAAAAAAGGAAGGAAGGAAGGAAGGGACAGAGACAGAGACAGAGACAGAAAGACAAACATTCTAGGGAGTAAAGAAACTTAATCTCAGTAAGACAAAACAAAGGAAGTCGAAAGTTTGGGTAAGAAAGAGGCAGAAGGTGGAAGATGAGAGGGATCCTGTAACACCAAGGAAAATGAGAAGATGACAAAGGAAAACACATATGAGCAGCTCTGCTGAGGAAGTGAGGGAGAGACCGCTCTGTGGGTGAGACTTGCGAGATTCAGCAGAGCTGCTGCCTCTGTTCAGCTGGCCTGGCTGTGGCACTGCTCACCAGTTAGGAAACTACCCTGGGAAGGAGGACCCTAACTGCACAAAGAGAGCTCTATCTAGACTTTCTGGACCTTCCCTGCCCTCTGAAACTGGCGACACCATTCCCTAATTTGGATGGATACAGCAAGACTCTTAATTTTATTTTCTTACTTTTTTTGAGATCTTATTAATCTCACAAGTTTGAACGAGATGGTAGGAGAGACATCAGCTAATTTGCTGTTTCCTTGGATGTAGCCAATCACTAGCTACATGCCGACGAAACTTCTAGAATGGCTAAATTATTTATAGTTATCTAAGTGGTCCATACTGTTTGTGCATCTTTCCCCCAAGCACATTTACCTCTAAGCAAATTATCTAATTCAATGTGGTTATTATTCTGGACATTTAGGAGCTGTGTATTGGGAAATTTCACATAGTAATTAATTAATGTGGATACATCTGTTATGCTAATCCTTCGTTTCTAAGTGTGATTATTAGATGCAACTTAGAAAATACAGCACAACTCACTGCCACTTAATATTAACAGCCATCCACATTCTTACTTGATGAACCTTACTCAAGGATGCTATTTCTAAATTTATAAACAAATTATGCGGCACATTACATGGATGTTAAATACCAAGCAAGTGTTTGAGGAATGGATACGTGATCCGATTCAAGTCAATGGATTGTGAGAGATATTTTGGGTGACATCTGAGAGATATTTGTTTGCTCTTAAATAGAGGCGACAGGCAAAGGAGAAATAAAACTGCCCTTTTATGCTGCCATTTTCCATCTGCTTGTATGTCCCTAAGTAGTGGCAATCACCTTATGGCTAAGAGTTAAGCCAATACATTAAAAATATATTAAAAGTGGCAGAGTGGGGAACTAGAAAGAATGAAAGTCCTTGACTTGGGTAGACTGTGATGCCACATCCATAACATCTTGTCTATGCAACTGCTCTGGCCATAGCTTCCTTTGTCAAGATTTTGTGTTATGTCGTATTTCACTTGCTGCCAAAAGCAACCCTAACTAAAGCTTCCCAACCAACACTAGGTAGACAAGCAGGAGAGCTGGGCATCTGGCTATATACCAACTCCACCTACTAATACGGGGGTCCCAGTCGATGTCCATGTGCCAGCTGCTCTTCCTGTCTCAGCTCTGCATACAGTTGAAGGGTGAATCTGAAATTTTGCTGAAGTTCAGATCTTGGTGTACAGGAGACCACATCCTAAATATAACCCAGTAGCACAGACACTGAGAGCAACAATAAATGGGACCGCCTGAAACTAAGAAGCTTCTGTAAAGCAAAGGACACAGTTAAAACAACAGTCTACAGAATGGGAAAAGATCTTCACCAACCCCACATTGGACAAAGTGCTGATCTCCAAAATATACAAAGAATAAGAAATTGGTCATCAAAAGAACAAATAGTCCAATAAAAAAGTGTTGTATAGACCTAAACAGAGAACTCTCAACAGAGGAATCTAAAATGGCTGAAAGAC
>LOJH01028763.1:0-17643 GCA_001685095.1 Ellobius talpinus | reverse complement strand
ATGCTGGAGAGGTTGTGGGGAAAAGGGAACACTTCTGCATTGCTGGTGGGGATGAAAGCTGGCATTTGTATTATTTTTAATTAAACACTGATTGGCCAGAAGCAGGCAGGAAGTAGAAGTGGGGTGACAAGAACAGGAGAATTCTGGGAAGAAGAAATGTCAGTATGCAGTAGTCACCCAACCGCAGAGGAAGCAAGATGAGAATGCCTCACTGACAAAGGTACCAAGCCACGTGACTAACACAGACAAGAATAATGGATCAATGTAAGATGTAGGAATTAATTAATAAGAAGCCTGAGCTACTAGGACAGCTGGCTTATGATTAATGTAGACCTCTGTGTGTTTATTTGGGACTAAATGGCTGTGGGCCCTTGTGGGACAAAAACCTTTGTTAACAGGTGATGTTTGTGTAATTATCATGATGCTTTGCTGAGCTATGTCACTGTTTCTAGGATCTGTTTTAGTGCAGAAGCAGATATGCTTCAACAACATAGATGGGAAAGATTTCTCATTCCCACTATACAGCAGAAAAGGAATAGGTTGCATATGACATCATGACATAATAAAAACATTCAAAACTGTGGTCACTTGCTTAAGTAAACATGGCTAAACTTGTATAGTATTCAAGGGTATATGGGATAATTGCAATTTTAAAGTTGTCTAAGCTATCTAGAGGAGGCAGAAATTGATATGAAACAGTTTCTGTGATATTATTTAATTAGATTTTAGTATTGAAAAATTAATACATCCACTGAGGCCCCTAAAATATCTATTTGTAAAACAATAAAATTACACAAAGAGGCTGTATGACCAAACTGTACCAAGTGGTTCTGCTTGAGAATCATTCTCAGGTAGAGAGATCTGGCCAAAGTATCAGTAAGAAACAAGGACGGCTGTATGCATGGTGTCCTACAATATTCCCCAAGACTCATAAACCTAGATCACAGGTCATGAAGCAGCTACTTCCTGTACTCTAGGAAAATTTAAAAACCTGAATAAACTTACTCAAGTACAGTGGGTGAAAGTGTTTGCTTTGTTTTGTTTGGGGAAAATGTGCCCTGGGCTAGGTGTTGTAGCCTCAGAGTAGAAAAGTAAATGAGATCAGCCTTTCAAAGTCTCATCCAGATTCATTGTGAAGCTTTTTCAGACTAAAGTGGGGAACAGGGTTTGTTGAATACTCTTAAATCTAATGCTGTCAGGGAAAATTCAAGGGGTTCTACATGACACCCTTGTGGCCAGCCACAGGTAAAAAGAACAGCCTGTCTCAGACACAAGGACAAGCTTGGGAGAAGTTTTATATTACCAGAGTGAGCAGGAATCATGAGGGAATGTTAGAGAAACAATCAAAACAACCCCCAACTTCAAAACAGGCAGTTACTGAGGTCTTTCACAGAAGGGTTGAGCTGGACTTTATGTTCTCTGGTTATTTTATGGCTTCATAGGAGGCCACAAAGCCATCACACCAGCCTTATTTTTTAAGACTTAAATCTGAATGTCACTGTGTACATACATATATTTTATATTTATATACATATAAATCAAATTCATTTGCAGTAACCACTAGTTCATAATGAGCTAATTAATTGGTAATGACTTAGGATTAGGCAAAATGCTTGATATTTACATTGGTGTGGATATCCAGTTTTATTTAGAAAACCATACTTTGACAGCAAGATTCTGTTTTATTTCCATCTTTGAGCGTAAGCAAAAACAAGCTTCCACGTGTAAAGAAAATAGAGGAACTGATCAGTGTTGTGGTTTTTTTTATAAGTTTAGGATCCCATATAACTAATTACAGTTGACCACAAGACTGTTAGTTGAACCATACAAATGGTTATGCCAAGCATAAACTTTGCAGGGTGTAAAGACCAGTTGTTTGCAGATCAGAGAACAAAAAGCTTCTCTCCAGAAGCATCTGCCCACCTTGGGGGCCATATGCTCCAGTGACTGCTTTGCAATGAAGAGGGGCTTTTATTTTTAATGACGATTGCAATTCTTTTCTTTCTATTCCAGGTTGAATGACTCCCCCATACCAAGTCATAAGGACCTAATACGTTTTTAAAGAGGACATCTATGTCCTTCCTGTAATCTTGTAACTAATGTGTCTGCCTCTTGGCATCCATGTTCTAGTTACACAACAATTTCTACTGAAACAAATATGATCATGGCCTGACAAAGCTTTCCTATAAGCTTAGAATAATATTCTTACTCATCGAGGCCTTGAATGACTTGGCTCCTCTTTAGGTTTTCTGTTGTGCTTCAAAGGCAATAACTGACTTTCTTTTAAATTAGCATTTTAACATCACAATTTAAATTTTGGAAATTTCATTCATATATTTGGTGACTGTAATCACTTCCATTATCCTCTGTCTCCCTCTGACTCCTAACAACCCTCTTCGACCTAACTTTCCCCCCTTTACTTTGATGGGTTTTTTTGTCCATGCAGGTCTTGTGCAGGCAGTCATAGATGCTGTGTGTTCATGATGACATCAGCTAGTTCATATTCAGAAGATAATGTTTCATGGCATGCCTCTCATCTTCTGGCAATGACAGTCTTTGTTCCTTCATTTCCATCATGTCCCCTGGGCCCTGTGGGGGATTATATAAATGTCCTATTTAGGACTAAATAGTCAACAATCACTTAAAGTTCAAAACTTTGATCAGTTATAAGTCTTTTTACTCATCATAGGTCCCAGCAAAAAGAAACATTTCTGGTCAAGATTGAGAAAAAAACTAGTCTAAGCATCTAAATGTAAGTATCTAGAAGGAAAGTTGGCTACATATCCATTTAGCTTAATCTAAGTAGTAAATTCCCCAACTTGGACCTGTGACATCTTTTAGCCATAGGTTATTAATCTGACTTAGAATACCAGTGATATATTACTTCCCAAAAGACCAGGCATCAGATATAATCATAAAGCATTTGGTTACTTTGCAAACAACCATGCCACTATTGCCCAGTGGACATATCTGACTAACATTTCCTCTATCTTAATATTGTCTACAGTTGCTGTGATTTGTTCCTGGTTGTTACCACTGCAAATACTTTGCTTTTACTTTTTATTAACATTTTTGTTCCCATCATTTGCACCTCTCTTTGACCAACTTTAGCTGTAAAAGTCCAAAGTCATCATTGTAAAATGACACAAATTTATTTGCTGTTTCTGTACACTAAAAGGTTGACACAGGTTTCTAAGACACAATCTAGACTTTGTGGGTAGTAGTCCTTCTAAAAGCTGTGGGAGGAGAACCAACATTCTTACTTTTTGCAACTTCTAAAGGTAATTCATACTTCTTCCTGTCTCCAATATCATTTATGTTGTTTCTTTCTGTCACCAAGGGAACAAAGAAGACAAATGATTTTAGGAAGGAATGTGATTAGACTGAGACAATCAGACACCCAAGATAATCTCCCTGATCCATTCCTCTAGTTTGATTTTATCTACAGTCTTCTTTTGGTCTTCTGAAGCAAGATCAGATTCCAGAGTAAGATTCAGATTCTAGAGATTAGGGTAGAATCATTTTGAACTGGGGTATGGAGTTATTATTCTGTTTTACCACATAACCACACAAATTTAGTCCTACAATTCACTTCTTTAGAGAGATGTTTCCTAACAGAGTACTGTAACATTTGAATTGTCACACTGTCACTGAATAAATACTTACTGCAGTATCTTGGTTGATGCTTTATTAATTGAACGTCTACTTCCTTTGCTCAGAATATTAGTGCTCTTGGAAATCAGATCTCTCTATGTGTTATTTATCACTGTGTCTCTAGAGACTAGTGCCTTTCACACATAAGCCCATTTGACAAGTATATGATATGTTTATCCTTTTATCAATATGCTTATAAGACTTATGCCAAACAAAATGAAAACAAAGCAACAATTACAGTGCTAGAAAGCCATTCCTGTAGCCTGTCTGACTTCAGCACAGCAGACTCTACTCAGCAACCAGACACAAGGCAATTTTAACTGAAAATAGAATCCTTCCTTGACAAATAATTATTTTAATACACTTAATAAATAAAGAATATTTTTCCAAGGCATCAGAGTTAGTAAATGAAGTACTTAGGATTCAAATCTAATCTTCCAAGCATAAGACAATTCACACTGATCACCAAGAAAACTCTAAGAATGAAGAGAGGAGGATCATGCTTTAGTAAGCCCCATATGATATTATCCACCCCATTTGGTAAATAGTGACTTCATATCTCCATAATCAGTTCACTTCTCTACATATAAACTTGAATGTATGGGAGAACTTTATTTTTAAGGTGACACCTGAGATAATCACTTTAAGATTAGAAAGCATTTAACAATGTATTATGTTACCCATAGTGGAGACCTACAATGATTACTTGTATTTAAGTTTAATTTTCATGATTAACAGTCTCATCATTATTTTCTTGAGTATAAATGATAATAAATACTACATATTTTTCTTTCTAAAAATTATTTATCTTGGATTATGAAATTATAATATGAATACTCTATTTACCCATTTCCATTTCTCCATCCAAACCCACCCAATACTCTATCTTACTCTCAAGTTCACAACCTCTTATTTCATTAACTGTTGTTATATACATATATATAAAGTATATGCATATATTCCAGATGCACCAGGACAACTGGCTCAGTCTATATAATGTTAATACAAGGATATCAACAATAAACATGCTAATGTGGATGGTGGAATGCTCAAGATGCCTTAACCCAATACAAAGAACTATGGGCAGCTATAGAATGCTGAAATAGTCTTTCCTGAGGAAGAGCTCACCAATTTATTGTCCAACAGTCAACCTTTAAAACACTCTATTTCTAAGCATTTGCCAATTTCTGTGGTACAGCTAATATGGACTCTATTAATAAGTGTGGAGTTGTAACATGATGCATGCAGTGACATGTCCACTCCTTTCTCTCTCACTCCTTTCCCTCCTTCCTGTCCTCCCTCCTTTCCTTTCCTCTTCCTGTTCCTTTTTTCTTTTCTTTCTTCTTTTCTTTTTTATTTCTCTATCTTTATCTTGACTTTCTTTTCTTTCTAGAAAATTCAAAGAAGGATTATTTGATTGTGTCATAAACACAATGTGATAACATTCGTGGCTCACTTTTAAATGACTTTTTTACTTCTTTCATGCTAATAGATAACCTTGATTGATTTCTTTTATATGCTATTCATTCTATAAATCCTATTTTCTGATTGAAGGTATGATAATTAATAATTTTCCATATAGAAATTATGAAAATAATGTAGAATAAAATTGTTCTGGCATTCATCTATCATCATGAGAAACATGTTCATTATAGTAAGTGATATTTAATGCAGATTAAAGATTGTTGAATTGTTTTGAATATTCAGAGAGTGTATGTCTTGATTAATACTTTTGAATAGTTGGAAAGCACAGTGAAGATTTGAAGACACAAGAGAAAACAAAATTGATGTACATGTTTAGAAACAGGATAGTATAGAATGTGCTGTGACAAACTGAATGGCAGGCTATAACTACATGGAAAGCGTAAACAGAGAACTCATGAACAGAGCAAAGTCATTAATAAAGGAAATGACACTCATTATTTGAAAACATGACAAAAGTTTGGATGTGAACTTTATGTAGCCACAATATCTCACAGACACAAAACAATAATAAAAAGGAACCATTACAACAATAAACAGGATAAATGTTTAGGGGCACGTAGTACCTACTCCACACTTAATTTAGGGTCAGGTAGAGTAGTGATGAGAAGATATGGAACTGAAGAAGCTGTGAACTGAACTACTAGGGTAAGATCTAAAATTGCCATATCCAAACTCAGTTATACTTTAAAAGGCAAAAGGAATGGAATTTATCCTGTAAACTTAAAGAATTGCAAGGCTGGCACACTATCTGGTAAAAGTTGGGCAGCACGCTTAATGCCAGTGGGACCAGAATGGGGAACTTATTCATAAAGAATGATAAATGTTCATAAGAAGAGTTTATGGAAGTATATGTAAATAGTTTGATTTACAAAAATGGTTCGTTGTTTTGAGAAATACGTAAATAAATAACAGAAACTGCAAGATTCAGAATCAGAAAAATTCACCCTATGTTGTGAATACACACACACATGTATGACTATAGATACATATATGTGCATACATATGTCTATATGTACCTACATATATGCACACATATATACACATGGATGATAGACAGAAAGACATATATATATATAATATTATTTATTATATATAATATATTATAATAAACAAAATATTACATTATGTGAAAATAAACAAGGACATAACATGAAAAATAGACTCAATAAAAATGGGGTCTTTAGAAGAATAAATATTTTCAACTAGGTTCAACTTATTATAACACCAGTCTACACGTCATCAGGGATGGGGAAAATGTCAAAACATCTCACCCCAAGATGTAGTAATATAATCAATCAGCGGCTGCTGATAAAGACACAGTGAGTCTTCAGAGACAAGCCCCCAGTAGATTATAAAATCTTAAGCAGTTATCTCTAAACACAACTGCATAAGACTAATACCAAAATTGGGCAAGTTGTAAAGGAAAATATTAAATTGGGTTTATTTCCATAAATAGAAGGAGTCAGATTTAGTACATACACAAATGATGTAGAGTGATTCCTTTGCTTTTCATTTGACAGCCAGGGAAAGTTCCTTTACCCTAAAGGCTTGTACATCCATTCATGAGAAAAACAAAAGGTGAATGATAACATTCTCTACAGGTCTAACACTCATCATGGTGCTTAGCATTTAATTAGTGTTCTGTAATTATTAGGTACTATTTGTACAGTGCAAAAGAGGTCCTTAGAGAGCCGATGAGAAAAGTGGAGGGCTACAGGGCAAAGAGCATAAAAGAGAACTGGTGGTCATGACTGACTAATTCCAGTGAAATATGTTTGAGTGGGGGTTAGAAGAGCTATTTTGGAGACAGATGCAATAAGACTTAGCAAAGACCTTGATGTTGGCATGTGAGAGTGCAGAGATGATGGAAGAGGCTGAGACTTTGAACCTCTGTTGCTAAGATGGTACTGACCACTACTAACATCTATCAGTTTAAGAAGTTTTACAGTCTTGTAAAGAGGCATAGAAAATGGAACATAGGTCCTATTTCCAAGCATTCCTTGCACTGTTTTTTTTAACTGTTTTAACAGTCTTATAATAGAGTTGGTGCATGTGCATATTGTGCATAACTATGTCCCATGATTAGGAGGAAACTATAGTGAGACAGTATAGCCATCCAGGGGAAGAGGCCAAATTGCTGGTGTGCATTGCACTACAGTGTGAGAGAAGAAGACATAAAGTTTTACTTTTTCCAAGTAATGATATTTGGTAGGTATTATATATGTAGGTTACAATGGTTAATGAAAAAGGGAAGAGTTAAAAAAACTATGCAGCTGTATGTCAAATAAATGGATGCCCACTGCATTGTACATACCTGGATGCAGTGGAAGGTGGTATCTTTGAAAATAAATTGTCCTTGGTCCCAAACTACCTAGTCTTGTTAGACCCACAGTGAGGGGACCCATGGATCTGCTTTTAAGAAAAATATTTAAGTGATTCTTTTCTAAGTTAACAGAAGTCATTTAGTGAAAGGAATAAGACTAGAAATAGTGACCACTGTTTTGTGATCCACAATGTCAGAAATTTTCTCTTTTTTAGATTTATTTATTTATTTGAGTTGTATTAGTGTTTTGCCTGCATAGATGTATATACATGCCCCACATGCATACAGCACCCACGGAGGCCATAAGAGGGTATCTGATCCCCCAGAATTAGAGTTATGGAGTGTTGTGCTGCCTTGTGGATGCTAAGAGCTGAACCTGTTCCTCTGCAAGAGCAGTAAATGCATTTAACCACTAAACCATCTCTCCAGTCCCATTTACACAGATATTAAATCAGTGCTTCTCATAGAGCTGTAAAAGCTTGCATTTTTAAAAATGTACTCTTCAAAGATTACTTAACAATTTTTCCTGCAGGAGTGTTAGCCTATATGCATGTAAATGCATCATGTATACACATAGAACATTCAGTTCCAATAAAACTGGAACAGCGGGTAGTTGTGGTAAACTGTGTGGGAGCAGGGAATCAAACCCAGGTCCTTTGAAAGAGTAGATGACATTCTTAAGCCCTCCCTGATCCATCACTCTAATCCCCAGACCATACGACCATAAAAGGTGAGATGGAAGATTGTTGACTGAGGTTTCTGTCCTGCCTGGTTCCCACAGTCATTAAGTCCCCAAAAAATCACACAGAGATCTACATTAATTATAAACTGATTGGCCTAGTATCTCAGGCTTCTTATGAACTCTTATAACTTATATTAGCCCATAATTCTTGTCTGTGTTAGCCACATGGGTTGGTGCCTTTTTCTGTAAGGCAGTCTCATCTTGTGTCTTCTGCATCTGGGTCACCACTGAAGACTGAAACTTCCTCTTCCAAGAATTCTCAATTCCCTGCCTCTACTTCCTGCCTTGTCATCCTGCCTATACGTCCTGCCTGGCTACTGGCCAATTAGCATTTTATTACAAATAATGCAAATGACAGGATAAAAGACCATTGTCCCACAACAGAAGAGCACAGATGAGAAAGGGCAGAAGCATAATAAGGGCCTCAAGGATCCTATCAGGAAAATTATTTAATGACAAGAACATTGTAGGATGGAGCATAATATTATTAATAATAAATCCTCAAAAAGCCATATATGAACATTTACCTTCTATGATGTAAATAGAACCAATTTGATTTCCCTCAGCAAAATTATATGTGCAATATAAATACCTAAAAAGTTTAGCTTTTATTGTTTTAGGATCTTACACTTCCATGCCCTTATGAATTTTCTGTCATTCATTTTCCAGTATTTTGTTTTCTTTCCCTCCTGCTCCTTCTTCCCACCTGTAGTCGCTACAGCCCAAGCTATCTTGGAATTCCTATGTAGCCAAGGATAGCCTTGAACTTTTGAACTTTTGATCCTCCTGCCTCCACCTTGCAAGTGTTGAGATTACAAGGCACCGTACTCCATTCACACAGTAATAAGTATTGAATTTTATGCATGGTAGGCAAGTATTCTACAATCTGAACTACAGACTGGACTCTTCACACTTCTTTCTTTAACCTATCAAATTAGCTACTGTTTTCGTCATTTGATATGCACATTTATTTAAATTTTCTCACACTTTACAACTTCATTGCTCAACATGACTGCTTCTTAGTTAATTCTGCTCAGAGATGCAGTTTCTTCTTCCTAATTAGTCTTTCTACTCATAATGTGGCTGTTGTTTTAATAGCTTGAAGTCTGATGGAACTGTAAAATCCCCTACATCTATTAAATTCGGAACTGCACATTTATGAGATCACTGCATGACTCACAAATGCATTCAAGTCTACAAAGTTCCTACGAAGTTCCTACAAAGTTCTCAGTGTGACATGAGATGATATGTCCCCAACACTAACCAAATAATCTCTTTGTTGCTGGTTCTGGCCCAAGTTAAACCATTTGCAGCAAGATTTGAAATTCATCTAGTTTAAATGCTGCCAATGAAAAGTGTCAGGCTGTTATAACTGAAAAAATATATATTTATCTTGAAGTCATTGTTGGATGGGTGTTCTACTTAACTATCAACCTCATACAAGCTGGAGTCAGAAGTATCCACTGAGACACTTCCCTGACTGGATTGACCAGTGATAATGACAATGAGGGATTGGCTTGGTTGGTGATTGGTAGAGGAGAATACAACTCACTGTGGGTGGAATAATCTCTAGGTAGGTCTGGACTGTATAAGAAAGACATCCAGGCAGTGGTGGTGGACCCCTTTATTCCCAGCTCTTAGAATTCTGAGGCAGGTGGATCTTAGAGGCCAGCCTAGTCTACACAGAGAGTTCCGTGATTACCAATGCTACACAGAGAAACCTTGTCTCAGAAAGCAAGAGAGAGAAAAGGAGAGAGAGAGTGTGTGTGAAAGAATTAAAGAAAGAAAGGAAGGAAGGAAAGAAAAGGGAAGAAAGAAAGGAAGGAAGGAAAGAAGAAAGAAAGAAAAAAGAGAGAGAGAAAGAGAGAGAGAGAAAGAAAGAAGTTGATTGAGCATGAACCAAAAAACCAACCAAAGTTTCTGCTTCATTTCTTGTTTGAGTCCTTTCCCTGACTTCCCAGAGTGATGGACTGTGATTTGGAAGTATAAGCCAAATAAATCATTTCCTCATATAAATTGTTTATGGTCAGAATACTTTTTAACAGCATAAGAACAAAACAAAAGATCATTTGAATATGATAATCTGAGGTAGTTTTGTTTTGTTTCTTCTTTCATTTGAGAGGTAGTCTGCTTTCCTTGGTCAGTTATTTTTTTCTTATAAACAAATGTCTTTTTATACAGTTGGTATTCCTCTATAAGTAACCTGCTTATCATCTCTTGCTGTTTGGGAGATGTTCTTTTTGACTTTAAATATTCATATGTTCTTTGTGAATTATTTATTTGTGAAATCATTATTTATATTACTTCTAATCTACTGTGACACCAGAGTCTATAGGTTGAGGTTAGAAACAGTCAACTGGGATTCTTCCTTATATATTCACATATACATATAATATTGATTTATTGGTTTTTTTTAAGACCACAGAGCAGTGTGGACTGGTGTGTGAAATCTCATTAGGGTTGGAATACTGTTACAAACTCTCTATGGCACTTTCTCTTTGCTTCCAAACCAGACTCAGTTTAAAAAAAAATCCAAGATACTCTATTGTCCCTCTTCACTGCGTGTGGACTTTGTCTGATGGTCTCTATTATTAGAATGGTAATCCTTCAAAGGCCCTAATTTTGCCTGATGTTACATACATCCTTTCACCTTGCACATGACTAAAGCCTTCTCCTTTCTTTCCTGTGTATTCCTTACACCCAGGTCGTTAGTACCACCCAAAAATATCAGCCTATTCTAAGTTTTTCAGCTTTCTTTGTTTGATTTTTAAGGATATTTCTTTTATTTTACCTACTATTAAGATGTATCATGATGAAATGTATTTATATCTAGTGTGTGCCAACAATCAAATATAAATCTAGTAAGCATTTGAGAAGGATTTCTAAGGATAGTTAGGAATTGTTTTTGAAGTAGTAATGCCAAATGTTATAACTTAAAAACAAAACAACCAAAGAGTTCTATAATGTCTCAGTCCTAGAAAGTCCTAAGTAGATAGAATTTTACTTTATTTAAAATTTTGTCAACTAAGCTACACCATTATTACACTGAACTTTCCCCCTGTTTTAACGAGTTGTGTTGGCGTAGTATAGACACCAGTCTGAATCATTCTGAAGCTTGAAATTGGATTTGGATCTATAAAAAGAAAAAAATGAGATGTGGTACCATGGATACAGATGACTTTTTACCTCTCTCTTTTAGAGAAAGATTCAGAACCAAGGTAATGACAAAATTTGATGTAAGATGACTAAAGCCAAATATAGATATGTCAACTATGGGCATTATCAAACACATGTGGCTTCTGCAGCTTATAGACTTTCAAGGAAGAGATTATTCTCTCAACATTTTATGCAAGTTTGTGTCAATGTACTGTGAAGAGAGTTAATGACACAGGTATACATTTTCATCTCTCAGACATTTCAATCCTTTCCATTTTTCTAAAAAATGATGTATAGGCAAGAAAATGTTTCTGAACTAATCATGATTATGAAATATGTTGGTATCCAGTGACTATAGGAAAGAAGAAAAACTAGTTCCAAATGACCTAGAAGCTTGCAGGAAAACATCAGTTGTCAATATTCATGCCAGGGGTTGCTTCTAGAATGCCCACTGTTTTGCTCCAAATTGACCTTTAAATCATGGATGATTTAACCAGTCTTTGGTGACAGAGCAAGGTACAAATTTATCAAGAGGAGCCATTTAGGAGGCAAAAAAATAATAGAAAGATCAAGCAGAGGGTGATAATCCAAAATATGAGAAGTGCTCATGAATTCTCTTTGAGTTATTTATTCAGACTTGAATTCCAGGAATGAGGGGGAGAAGTAGGGGCAATCAAGAACTGTGGTTGAATATTTAGGCTCTAGAGCCATGGTGCTCGGCCTTACTAATGCTGCAACCCTTTAATGCAGTTTCTCCTTGTGGTAACCCCCAATTATAAAATTGTTTCATTTCTACTTCATAACTGCAATGCTGCTATTGTTATAATCATAATGTAAATATATGATCTTCAGGATATCTCACATGCAACTGAAGGAGGTCATGACCCACAGGTTGAGAATCAATGCTCTAGTGCAACTATAATGAGCTTCACATTCTATCTTTTGCAACTATAATGAGCTTCACATTCTATCTTTACCATTTGGTGGTCAAGGTCTTTAGGTTTTTTTTTGTCAAGTAGACACAATCAAGAGCCTCTTGGGAAGAGTGAATCTCCCTGGAGGAATTGTCTAAATCAGATTGGCCTGTGGCCATAACTATGAGAAATTGTTTTGTTCCATATAGGAATACCCAGCCCACTATGGATGCCACCATCCCTTAGAAGGTGGGTTTGAGGTGTACAATAAAGGTAGCTGAGACAGAGCTATTGAGTGAGCCACCAGCTAAAGCCATTGAGAGAGCCAGTCAGCCACATGTCACCACGGCTTTGAACTTCCTTCAGTGATTGACTGTGCCCTGGAAGCTTAAAAATAAAACCAAAAAAACCCTTCCCTCAACTGAATCACTGTTGGGTCAAAGTGTTTTTATCACAACAATAGAAAGCAAACTAGGGCACCAGATATGAGATATATGATTTATTTAACTTTATTAAATATGTTTTATTTGGAAAGTTAAGTGAGTATAATCATGTAAAATTCTGGGAGAGATTGGAAGAGTAATGGGGTGCACATGACTAAAGCTCATTATATGCAAGTGTAGATTAGTATTTTGCACAATTAGTATCTACTAACAAAAATTTAAAGTGTGAAGTGATTATCAAATTTCCCTGCACCTGGTATTTCCAGAAATACAATTTCAAATGCCAACCATGGCAATGCTAATAACATTATGGTCCCATTAGAAAAATCAGAAGTGGTTTCCTGCCACTGGTTTCAGGTGCTGAAGTGATATTTTATTGTAGGTCCTACCAACACCTCCATTTTTGCAACAATCCCTTTATGAAACCCACACCCAAATTTCCAAATTACCTGTTAATCACTCTTTATCCCAGTGTCTGTAATCAAATATATACACTGTGTTAGTTCCTCCTGGATTCATTTCTCTCTCATCTCTGTCAATCCATGTGAATTTAGACAAATGAAGTATGTTCACTTTCCTCAGCCCTTCCATCCCTACTTTTGGTTTAGAGATCAATAGTATTGTGAGAAACACATGGAGCAAAAGAATTGGACACGTAGTAATTATTAATAAGAATAAAATATATTGACATTCTTCAATTATTATGCATATAGAACATTGGCTAGATGCATGATTTTATTGTCTAGACCAGAGCCTCACTGGGCATTATAAAGAAACTAACAAGGAAATATTTTGCAAAAGAAAATAATTTTGTTTTAAAATAATTTAAAACAGGTGTGAAATTTGGAGTTTTTAAGCATCTGATATTTAAATATTATAAGCAAACTCTAAAGATGTTCTTTGGGGATTGCTACCCTTTAGATTTATGCCTTTATAGAGTTTGTGCCTACATTTAATAGGAGTCACCTATAAAATGTGTGAACTGCTAATGCTTGAATTATGAAACTCCTCATAAAAGACACTGTGAATTGAGACTTACTCTGGAGTAAGCCAACCACCATGCACTGAAATTACTTCAGTGGCTCTCTAAAAAGTGTGTTGTCCTGTCAGCAGCAAGCAGGGCCTGATGCCTAGGTGACTAAAGACACAGGGAGAGCTTGAGAGCAACCTCACAAGAGATCCTAAGCCATCACCCAGCCACTGAATGATCTCTATCTCTAAATATAGAGAACTTAGACTGCTAGCTACATATCACAGAAAAGCAACTAGATGAGTCTACTTATTTTAAGATGTATTTTATTATTTTTAACTATATTTATCTGTTTATGTCTGAAGACATGCACATTAATGTAGGTGACTACAGACGCCAGAGAATCAGTAGTCAGAGGATACCCCTCAAAAAGGAGTTACAGGCAGAGTCATAAACCTCCCAGTGTGTGCACTGGGACCTGAACTCTCCACCTCTGAAAGAACAGCACACTGAGCCACCTCTCCAGTCCATGATTTTTACAGAATTCTCTTTCCCACCTCTCCTTCACAAGACTTTGTGTCCTCCACACTGTATCTCCATTTTCATTAATTAAAAATACAGGTTTTGCAGGCAATGATGCTCTTACTTACCGCTTAGACAAAGCCTGTTTCCTTGGCATTTTTATTCTTCCTTCACATACAGATCATGTGATTCATTCCCCTTCTTGCTGTTTCACTTCTCTGCTTTTGAGAGATCCCTCTTCTGCAATCTGATTTGACACCATTTTCTCAGCATGGAAGCAAATATCTGCTTGTTGCACATTTTCTTCATTGTTTATGGCAAAGTAACTCTTGAGAATCGGAAGTATTTGTTTCTTTCTTTTAAATCTGCTACATGTTATGGACTGTGTTTCAGTAAAATTTGATGGGGCAATCAAAGGTTCAAATTCTTGAAGAAACTGTTCTAATATATAAATCAGTATTATTACTTTTGGCCTGTGAAAAATAAAACAAAAGGTGAAGAAAAATAACCCATTCCTTATGACTGCATGTTTATACTAGTCTTACATCCTATAATCAAACTCTACCATGATATCATTTGATTAATTGGCTATTCCAAATTCTTTCATAATATTGTTATAATCCCATGTAATAAGAAGAACAGTGTGTCTAATAAGAAGGGGGTTATTCCACTTTCAAGTCATGATCTGAAGTACCTGGGAGGGCACTATTCCTTAAGGAAGTAATTCCTCACTACCACTCAGTGTTTCTACACTAAATATTTATGTGTTAACCTAAAGCACTGTTTACAGAATGATGCATGGGGCATATCAGCTTTAAAGAAAACATCCATCAATAGTGAAGGTTCGTAAGTCATTTTTGTAGGAGATAAGTATCTTCTATTAAGAGATATAACTCAACATTTAGGGATGATAAGATTTATTTTTATTATAAATTTTATTGAATTTGCTCTTTGACAATTTTATGAATAAAAATAATGCATACTGATTGCAGTAACACCCTGTTCCCTCTCTAGTTTGCCTCTCATCTTTCCTCCAAGAGTCCATTTCCCATTGTCTTAGTCAGGGAAGAGAGTTAATAGAAAGAATTTAATAGATTTCATAAATTGGTTTACAAGATAATCCAACAGTGACTGATTCACAATGGAGAGGCCAAGAATGCAGTAGTTCTGTACTCCACAGAACTGGATGGCTCAGTATTTCTAGTATGGTGCTGAAGATGAGAAGATTCTCTGGAATTGCTGGTCTTTAGTCTATACTGAAAGCCCAAAGAAGTTCATTCTAATATGACAGTCGTAGCAACAGCGTAGATTAACTTGCCAGAAAGAGTGAAGGCAGGCAAGCTATTTGAGATGTTTCCTTTCTCCATATCCTTTCATTTGGGCTGTCACTAGAAGGTTCTGCCCACATTTTAGGGTTAGTCTTCTTGCTTCAAATAATGTGCTCAACAAAGTTCCTCAAAGGAGTGCCCAGCAGCTAGTGTTTTTGTTCACTTCAGACCCAATCAAGTTGACAACAAAAGCTATCATAGCTAGAGTCAAGTCTTTTTGTTTCGATTTGAGTCCCACTAAATTCGACCAAGGTTGTCCATGTGACTATGTATTTGTACTACCCACTGGAGCCTGGTAGGCTTAACATTGGGTACACAATTAAAGATAGTAACAACTCCTTCCTCAGAATCCACCAAAACCCAATAATTCAGCCAGGAGGAGTAGGGTCTTCGCCAATCCATGATGGACTGTTGACAGGCCCATTCCTACTCAGGGATATTGCAAGTGTTTGCAGCTGCTTTAAGATCAGCAGTGACTGCATTAGCTTCATTATGCCCAGTATCATTTCAAATCCTTTCTCCTTACATTCTGGCCTTTGCATTCTTGAAGCTTCAGAACTCATAATCTTATGAGATACCATTCAAAAAGTGTTTAGCATCTCATGTCAAGGACAGACATCGCTTGACATTAATTATATATATATATATAAACAACATTTATTTTTTATAACCCTAAAAGTGTCTTTTAACAGGACCACTGTGCATGTCCCACCAGTATATACCCTATAACTACACTTAAAATCACTTAAGTCAATGTGGTTGTTTAAAAGAAAATGGCACCCAAAGGGGAGTGACACTCTTAGGAGGTGTGGGCTTGTTGGAGGAATTGTGTCACTGCGGGAGTGGATTTTGTGGTATGCGATGCATACGCTATGCATGGTATCATAATTCACTTACTGTTGCCTGTGGATCAAGATGTAGAACTCTCAGCCCCTTCTCCAGCACCATGTCTGCCTGCATGGCACCATGTCCCTCCATGATGATAATGGACCAAACCTCTGAAAATGTGAACCACCCCAGTTAAATAATTTCCTTTATGAGTTGCCATGGTCATGGTGTCTCTTCATATCAATAGAAACCCTAAGGAAGACTGTCAACTTCAAGTCATCACTTTTTCTTTTGTTTTGTCTGCTGGTAAGAAATAGCATGCAGATGGCTAATATTGCTATACCGGCCATGTTGTTCTTTTTACCTCATGTGTTGAATTTAAGTACTCAAAGAGTCAGCATACGATAGAAACAGAAGAAGCAGACTAAACAAATGGGTGAAGGAGCCATTTTTGTGAAGTAGGTAAACCTGTGTCTTAGATGATTTGATGAAACCTGATGAGCAAGCTATATCTTCCCTTCGATTTCACTGAGTGGCGTAAAGAATTTAAATCATTTCCTCAATGTCAGTTTCTAATCTTCTCTGCCACTTTCTACTAAAATGTTAGATTTTCTCAGCCTTTGTGGGTATCTCATCCTTAAAACCTTTGCCGTAGATAAACATGTGCCTTCGTGACCCAGTGCTAACATGAAACCTTGAAAGAAGCTGAGTAAATATTTTCAGGATAAGTCTGGAAGTCTTACTCTTCCTAAATCATCAACAGACAGAGTGAGAGAGGGAGGGAGCAAGCTTTCTATTCAAACATTGCTTAAGTGTTAATGGGAGTGTTATTATGATGGATAGGCCTGGATTTATGTCTTCAGGGAGAAGAATAAGAACACTTAATGGGATAGGAACTGACCGGTATTTACACTGGAAAGGAAGCCACATTTTACTTCTTCAGAGGTCAAAAAATCACTGAGTGTGAAATCCATTCTTCAGATAGCTACAGCCCTCCCTTCACCCCAGCATGGATGACTGAGAATTCCATGAACTCTTACAATCAATCTCCATTGGTAATGCCACCTAAATGATTAGCAGCCAAGGAAAATCATTGGGCTGCTTCTTCCTCAAGTGAGGGCCAGAGGTAAATTTTTGTTATCACCCAAGCTCTGAATACTGCCATTGCTGGGCCTGTTTTCCTACCTAGAAAATGTGTAAGTTTTGTCACATGGTGTCTGCATAAATCCAAATTGCAGCTGAATAATTCACACTTGCTGAAATAATAGCAGTGTGTAT
>LOJH01028762.1:1803-13416 GCA_001685095.1 Ellobius talpinus | reverse complement strand
TGTTGTGTGTGTTGTGTCATATGTGTATATGTATGTTATATATCTGTGTATGTGGGTATGTGTGATGTGAGTGTAGGTGACCCTCAAGTGTCCTTCCTTAGAAGCCATCTACCTGGGTTTTCTGTGAAGGATCTCTCATTGGTACCTCGGACTCGACAATGCAGTAAGATTGGTTGGTTGATGGATCCAAAGATCTGCCTGTCTCCATCTCCCCAGCTCTCATACTATAAGCAGGAACCACCCACCATTCCTGACATGGGTGCTGAGGCTCAAGCCCAGGTCTTCTTTCTTACACACGGAGAACATTATTGACGGAGCCGTCTCCCCTGTTGCCAGGCCTTCTTCACTCCCTACTTGCAAAGCCCAGATTAAGTGAAATACCATTATTCTGCCACACATCCATCCTATTTACACCACTTGTGCCCCTGGCAATCCCCACCCATCCAACACCTATCCACCCATCATCATAGCTCTGTTCCCTCCTTTTCCTCTCTGTCCAGCCTCTCATTTGTTCAGCTTCCTCGTTTTAACTTTCCGTCCCTGTGTACTTTCTCCTCTCTTGCCTGGGCAGATGGACTTGTCTCCTGGTGTGAAATAAGCCAGTGAGAACAACTGAGTCCCTTGTTTTCTCCACGCTCGGTTTCCAAACACTCCCTGACTCTCCCCCCCCATTTCTTTTCCTTCTTTCCTCTAGAGGTAGAATTCTAAGAACCTGATGACCTGGTGTACACGCCCTTTAGTTGGGGGCCAAGCCTGTGAGCACGGTGGGATGCTGTCTATTGTGATAGCAAGATGACTTGCTGGTCAGAATGAGCTTAATCAGAAGGTGCCTTATCCGATGGGCCTGGCCTAGTTAGCTGAACTCTGG
This sequence comes from Ellobius talpinus, assembly GCA_001685095.1. NCBI lineage: Eukaryota > Metazoa > Chordata > Mammalia > Rodentia > Cricetidae > Ellobius > Ellobius talpinus. Next base: position 12,548 of record LOJH01028762.1, on the reverse strand, counting down.
GAAGGGTCTGAGACCTTTAGTTTGTGTGCTGTTAGTGCAGATGGAGGAGCTACACGGTGAGGACTTGAAGGGGGCCATCTGGCGAAGGCAGAAACGCTGACCCACAGTAAGAAAACAGGGTCCCTCAATCTTATATTCACAAGGAATTAAATGCTTCCTATTAACTCCCTGAATGAGCCTCTAAGCTCTAGAGTCTAAGGGGACCTCAAACGGCAGATGGAAGGCATCTCCAGCTGTTAGCTTTTCCAGTTTTGCAAAACCTTGAGGTTGAGTCTTGTCTTCTGCCCTTAAGAGCAGGGCAATCACCACCTATTATGAGCTTAAGTTAAGGTGTTGGTTGGCTATGCCATAGTAGCAGACAATGGTGCAGGCTACAGTATGCCTTCTCTTGCTAGAGAGATGGGCAGCAAATGGATTGATGTGTGAATTTTAATGCCTATAAATTCAAGCTTGGTGTACTCTTATTCCTAAACTTATCACTGAATCAACACAAAGGGGTCTTGATTTTAATATTTAAATGGCTGCCTCAGGGAAGGTGAGGTGAGCAAAGGGCACTGAGCAGACATGCTGCTCAGGAGCCAGAAGGTTGCTATGGTTTCAATCAGCCACTGTCTCCAGACTGCTAAAGACAACCTCTTTCCTTCCTGTAAAAGGCAAGCACCAGGGAGGCATGGGTTCCAGGAACATGGCAGCCCACTAGAGTGGAGTTAAAGGTAAGGGTTGGGAGTGTGTAGAACCTGTGGACTCTGCCCACCTATCACCTCTTTTCTTGGGGGAGACCATGTTGTTTTAAAGAAACATCTGGAACACGGGCTCTGATTTCTAGCTCTGTCACTTAGCACTCATGTGGTATGGTGGCATTTGTCAAGTTTGGTGAACGTGGATATCATATCTCATGATTTTTCGCACTCCTTATTTTGGTTTACTACTGACATGTCTATGACCTTGAAGAAGTCACTTGAGGGATTGCAGTTTCTTTGTAACCAAGGAAGGATGCACTCACCACACATGGGCAGGGTTGCAGCAGTGAGCCTGGGACACAAAAGTGAGTGACACCTCTCTACTCTGCCCAGACAAGATTGTGGCTTCTGAAAGTTAGGTTATTGGCTCCTTGAAGACCCTAGAGATTGACTGTTGGCATGACAGAGTCTGGCATCCTGGCAAGCTTTGTCCCTATGGCTGCTTCATGGTGGATCACCCTTGCTGACTTTTATGGGTAACCTTAAAGATTCAGGTAAAGGTGACCCCCAAGAATGATTTGCTGTGCTCACCCAAGTCTGATGAGCAGCTGCCTGTAAGGGTCACCAAGCTTGCTGAAACCAAATGCTCAGCCAGGAAAGAACAGTATCACTGACACGTACACTTTCCCAAATATCTTCAGAGCCTACTGACCCCTCAGGCCATGGTTCAGATGTCCTGCTATGTCCCTACAACCCGTTGAGCAAGCAGCTGGCTGGGCGATGGATTTTAAGCAGAGCAAGTCTGAGACTTTTATGATATCTGGAGACATTTGGGGTTATCAGTACTAGAGGCCTGGGGGGATGTTGAGACTATTGGCATCTAGTAGGTGGAGCCTAGGGATGGTATTAAAGTTCTCATCTCAGCTGCACAGAGAATGCCCTGGGACCAAACATCCACAGTGTTGAGTTTGTCAACTGGCTGATCCCTGGGAAGTGTCAGTTAAAGAATAAAGAGTGTTTTCCTTCAGCCTTAACAGCTGACCTCTCTGGTCTAAAGACCAAATAAGCAAAGCCTGGATGCAGGATGCCCTGAGCTATGCTCCATCTGCCGGGAGCTCACAGCTTGCTCAGCAGCATCCTAGCAGGGAGTTCACTCATCACAGCCACCGATGAGGATTGGGCTCCATGCATGCCATGTGCTGGCCAACATGTATTCCACGTAGATAATCCCATGTAATCCCCATGGCAGCATCGAAGGAGGCAACTGCAATTTCGTTGGGGAGAGGAAAATGGCTTCCTTCTGCCCTTCTGGGTTCTTTGGCTGGGTTACAAATTGAATTGGCCAAAGACAGATGAACAAGAGAAAAACTGGTTTTAATTGCATGGAAACGCATGGGAGTCCGATGACCGAAGTTTCTCCGTGCCTCATGAGAGCATAGAGCTCAGAGCTTCTGGGAAGTGATGGAGATAAGCTNGGGGGTGGGTGGGAGGAAATTGACCTTGTTATGCAGAGAAAGTCTCTCAACATCTGCTGATCACAGTTATCCCCAAAGCATCTCCTCTCTGGTGTCTAGACCTTAGCTACTGCAGAGAGTCCTCAGGGTTTCTTTCCAGATGAAAATCTCTTTCTGGGAAAAGTTGGCCTTTCAAAGCCATGCCTGAGCTTGGGCTTTCTCAGAATAACTAGCTTGAGATTCCCTGACATTTCTTTGGGGGTGGTACGTTCTGGTCCCCCACAGCTGTGTTTTTAGGGGAATGTGTCCTGAGCCCTAATACCCGTCACTCTGTTACAGATAGAAAAACAGTTTCACGCAGTCCGACTCTTCTTATTCTAGTGCGTATGTAGCCTTACACTCGAACACTTACACGCCCAGGGAGACCTGGTAAAGCCACAGCAGAGTCCCCCTCATAGAGCCAAGTTCTCTTTCACTGTGATCCTGAGGCAGAATCTGGAGCCTTGGGCCTTTCTGTCACTTGTCAGTAAGCAGTCTGGGGTACTTGCTCTGGTTTGTGATGTTGGCGTTTCCTGTTCCATAAACTATCCACTGTGGCCAGTGGCCAGCTGCCAAGCTGATGCCCTTGAACTCAGAGGTGGGAAGTCACACACTTATTTTTAACAACTGTCTGAGCTGACCACAGCAAGCTACTTCAAAGGGGCCTGGCAGAGTAAGGTCCCCCCAACCCCTGGGCATTTTAGTTCCTGTAGATGGGGTAAATGTGGTCTTGTGTTAGCAGGAGGGCATCAGTAAATCACAGAAAGAGGCATGCTCCTAAATGCTGGGCTGCTGGGCCCTGACAGGCTTCCCTGTGTGATGGGAGCGCCCCTCAGGTGGGCCATGGGCCCTCAGGGGTTGCTGAAGCACTATCATCTCTCACGCTGCAGACAATGTCCATGGAGACTGGCTGTGGCTTCATAAGCTAGTGGGTCTGTCCCAGGAAAAGAACAGAACCCCTGAATGCTTTCTACACCTGGCTTTGCGCCCTCTGAAGGTAGGGCAGTCTGCACACCAGCAAGGACACTTAGTGCCTGTGGAGAGCACAACAGCCTTGAGAAGAACTAGACACTTATCTTTCTGTCATTGCTGCGGTAGCTAGGAGGCCCTGTTCCTCACATATCCTAGGGCCTTGGTAGAGGAAGACTATCCATGGCCTTAGTTATGGGTGAGATATTGACCATTGGACAGGGTACCAGCCTGTGGACTTTACTCACACACTGGCTGTGAGTGTATGGGTGGGGGCAGTTGTCCAGGTAAACCCATGTGGATCTAGGAAGCTGGCAGGTGCTGGTGTGAGCAGGCGAACACCTGGCTATCCCATCAGGGATCCTCTAGGTCGTGCCCACAAGACACAATGTCTCAATGCCGGCCATCAGCTGCTGAGATGATAGCTTCTGGGCAGCCTGGCCTGCTGGGGCAGAGGCAGCAGAAGCAGTAGGTACCTCTCCTAGAGGGTGGCCTGGCCGTCTCCTCAGCTTCCAAGCATGAGTATTGGAGGAGAGGCTGCATCAGGCGACAGAACTTATAGGACTCAGCTTTCACCTCCCCAGCTCAGCTCCCAGTGGTGGGGCTTCTTTCTCACTCAGCTTCCAAATTTGCACCTCTGCTTTCTGCAGGGAGCCCTTCTATCAGCAGGTGTTGATGGGTGCTTAGCAGGCCACCTGGGGTGGGGGAAGGGGGGCAAGAGCTGGCTGGCTCCAGCACCCACGCATCTGTGCCTACTGCTCCTCTGGCCTCCCTTCCTGCCTCTGACTCTATATGGACCATGGGTGCTGTTTCTCTGAGAGGCCCTTGTTTTAAACCGCAGCTGTGGTTCCATGAGGTGACATCCTCGGTGGCATCCAAAGCTTCGCTGGGCTGCTGGCATACTGTGGCACCTCTGGCACAGAGAGCAAACCATCCCTTCCTCATTGTCAGCCAGGCTACCAAAATTCCCCACTTCCACAACCCGATTCTGGGAGCGAATTTTAATGAATTCGCCTGAAACTTGTGCAGTGGTGATAAAATGTAATTGAGTGCAATTTCCCTCCCACACCCGCCTCTGAGCTGCAGAAACCCAGCCAGCTCTCCGGTAGGCAATTTCATCACCATGGAGTTGCTGTGTCCTAAGGTATGTGAGCCTTGTGCAGGCTTGAATGAAATGTGAGGTGAATTTTCATCAGGACACTACCAGAGGAGGCAGGCAGCACTGCCATTAAGATTAACTAGAGGGTGAGGGCCCTCGCTTGGGGGCTGGTGCTGTCCTAGTATGCTTTGAACAGATGTGCTCTCCCAGATCATCTCTGGATTATTTTTCCAGCTGTTCTGGCTCTTTACAGTCCACATGTAGATTCTTTTCTTTTCTTTCTTTTTTTTTTCAATCCACTCTGCTCTTTGCTTTATCGGAAAGTCTGAGAAGTAATTTCTGCTCCACAGTGAGCACATCTTTGTCCAAGGCCACGGTAGAAGTCCATGGCAGGAAATGGGGACTCTTTATTGCTTTTGTCTCGTATTTCCCGCGTTGGTTAAGTTTATCCAAGGTGGCTTGGGGGACGTCTGAGACCTGTATATGTGGTTCTAGGAAATCGAAGTGCCTGATGTGTGAGACCGCTAGGGTAGGAATGTCTTCTACATGTTTAAATGTTTTAGAGAGGAAAGAGAAACCTAAACTTATGTGGCATATGAAAATTATATAAAATTTGCATCTCAGTGTAGAGTAATAAAATTGAGAGGAACTCACTCATGGTCACTCAGTTATGTGTCCCCCAGATTCACATCCACTTATTTATGTGTTGCTAATGACCCATGCCCACCTACTTGTATCCTCCCCACCTACTTGGATACTAGCTACTTGTATACTACCCACCAACTATATTCACAATATACATACCACCCTAAAGCCACACCCTTAATTTACATACTACCCCAATCATTACACCTACCTGCTTACATATTGTCCTATCCCCTTTCTCGCCACTTTGGAAAAGTTGAATCCTTGCTATAGAGACAATGTGACCCACAATGTGAGTGGTGTTTATTCTCTGACCCTGGGAGACAAGATTTACTGCCAACCCCTAATAGAGAAGCACAGCTGTCTCTGTGGGGTTGGTTTTGGTCTCTTGGCCAGTCCAGAAAAGCCCCCTATTCAGTGTAAAGGCATGTTTTCCAGTGATGATAGTGAATTAGATTCCTCTGGTTCAGGATCTGCACCCTCCAGGGGGCATTGATGGCCACTGGGAGTCAGGTGGGCTCAGAGAGCAAGGTTTGCTGTGGGGGAGGGCCTTGTGCCTGTGGGCCTCCAGGATGTGCTGGGCATGGCAGCCGCTTATTATTCGCTATTTGTGACTGGGCTTTGAATGTTCAGCAGAGTAAAAAATAGTTTTCCAATGAGGTAAGGTGGAAAATTAATTTCAGTTTCCCCCGTTCCCAGTAAAATGCCAAAATTAAACAATGAAGGCTCTAGTCACTAGTATGTCTTCACCTTTAGTGGAATCTTCCCTGTGTAAAATTCAGCAAAGGCACACTTATTTTACTTTAAAAATAATATTCTCTAGGCAGTGGGAACCGTATAGCAAAAAGGGAAATATTCTCTTTGCTCTGTGACTTTGCTCTAAGAACAAACGAAAGATGGCCAGGGAAACTACAGGGTGACTATATAAGCAGAGGGTACCAGCTTTGAAGAGCAAATCGTGTATACTGCAAACCTGAATCTTCACACAGTGCAGCCTCTACAGCTGGCAGGCATGGGGGCAAAGGGACACAGACTTGATTAAAACATTTTCTTTTCCAGTGCTGGCAATTGAATCCAGGGCCTTGCATATGCTGGGCAAGGGCTCTCTACCACTGAGCCATCTCCAGGCAGGACCAGGACTCTATAGGCCAAAAGCGGTGCAGTTCTCCAAGGTGTCTAGCTTTACATTGCCTGTTATAAATAATGAGATGTAGCTTGGTCCCTGAGGGTCTAATTCTAGTAGAATTCCCCACCAAGCATCGTGAGTTTGACTAATGTTAGCAAGTGCTTAGAAACACATCCCTGACTCTCTTACTGAGAAGAGCACATCATATCAAATGTCCTGAGTTGGCCTGCTGGAGTGGATCCCACACCCCCAGATTCACTCCCCTGATATTGGTCTACAGGACCTTTGGATGTTCTGGATTGTGAGGGGGGAGATTCAAGGATGGATGTTGGCCGACCTCACTGATAAGTCCTCATTCATAAGTGACTAGACTGGGTGCCCTGAGAGTAGGCTGCCAAGAGACAAGGCAGCCCCCACGATTTCTCTAGCGGCCTGAGTCTGCTCCCTTCATTCACTGTCAAGAGTTGAAGCATCTAATGCTCTTAGCTGCTCTGTGCCCTGGGATGCCACAACCTCAGACTATGAGCATAAAACAGCCTCTTTTCTTAGACTTGGATATTCTATGACAACAGAAATCAGATTAAAATAGTATCCCCTAAGAACAAGGAAGGTCTCCTGGTTGGTTGGTTTGGATTTTTGTTGCAGGCTTTTATTTCCTGTTGATGGTATTTTTGTGTATGGCATATGCATGTATGCCCATGTGTGTACATGTGTGCATAAATATACTTTTGCATGTGTGGAGGCCAGAGGTTAACATTAGATGTCTTCCTCAGTCCCTTCTCCACCTTTTTTTTAATTTATAAAAACAGCATCTCTCACTCCACCTGGGTCTCGCTTCTTTGGCTAGCTTGCTGATCAGCGAGCCACCAGATCCACGAGTTTCCATCCCCTACTGCTAGGGTTACAGATACATGTCACCACGCCTGGGTTTTATGTAGATGCTGGGAATCTGAACTCATGCTTCCATAGAAAGTACTTTTTCTGCCGAGGCATATCCCCAGCCCTCAGTCTGGTTTTTAAACCACTGCTAGCTGCTTAGGCACAGAAGAGGGGCTCCAGTGTCCCTGATTCTTAGATCATCTTATCCACACAAGCCAGCAGCAGCAATTGTGAAGGGCTCTGACTGTCCCTGGGGCAGCAGGCAGGAGAGGATGAAGTTAGCAAGGATAAACATGGCCCTGTAACTATGCTGAAGTAATGGCTTTTCCAGCTGCTTTCAGACCTGTGCTCAGTGGCAGCTTGAGCAACACAGTACGAGGCATGGTGTGAGCTCTTGACTTTTGGTCAACTGAGAAGTGATGGATGGGGAAGAGTGAATACCATCTACAGAAAGGAAACCAAGTGTCTGTAAAAGTGAGATGCCCTCCCTGCTGAACTACTGGATACTGAAAGATTCTGTAACAGAGAATCATTGTTCTCGGGTGTCCACTGGTGAGCTCACGAAGCTCCAGCGAACAGTTCCAAACCCATGATTGCACAGATGGCCTTGGTAGGTTACAAAATAAAACATGAGGACATGAGCAGAGGAAAGGGAGTTGTGGGGACGGGGCTTGGCAGAGTGGAGGTGGAGAGAAGTTCAAATGCATGTTATACCTGTCTGAAAATGTTAAGGAAGAATGTTTAACCAACGAAGGGAAGCTTGCTGGGTCCTGGTGGGCCAAACCTCCTTGGGATCCCTTGAAGAGGCTGGTTCTAATAAGGACTCAAGAAATAGAGGAAATGTCATCAATGCCTGTCTTAAAAACAGGAGTGACCCTGTCAATGTGAGCAACAGGATGGTGGGAAGACAGTGGCTATAAACAAGTCTTGTAGAGTGTTATCTTTTGAGCCAAACTGCTGCCAGGACCATCTATGTCTACTTTTGAGAGTCTATCATGTTGGGGCCCAAGGACTGTTGATCCTTCCTACTAGAAGGAGTTGGTGGGGAGGGTCATTGGATCGTTTCCAGCATCTGGTCGCTCCTCTCAGCCATTTGCATGCAATTCTACCCTAATTGCATGTGGCCACATGGTCTCTGTGATAGGTTAGAGACCAGACCGTGAAAGACTAGTGGGAGGAGCGCCAAGTATGTAGCCATGGGGAAGCCATCAGCCACACGGGGTACAGAATTTCCAGGATGGCTGCTTTGGTGTCACCCACACTCCTGTCCTTAACTCCTCACTCATGCTCCATAAGGAAGGCCAGTAAACTCATTGATTCTGAGGAAGAACTGTGGTGGAACTGAACTTTAGTTTGTCCTTAGGATCTTAGTGGTGGGGGGGCAGAAGACAGTCACATCTTTCCCAGGGAAGGAATATTTTGCTACTATAGCCCATTCAGTGTTCCAGAGAATGCTGGCTAGTTCAGCCAGTGGGGACTTTTTTTTTTTAAAGAAATCTCTCTATATAAATTACTAAGTATGGGTATTCTAGCTCAAAGGGTGAACTTCAGTGATGTGGAAAAATCATGTATTCCAAGTTACATTTTCATAATAATTCATATAATGAGATCAAGACCCTTTGGACTCTCTAGTGTTACTTGCCCTCATATTCTCCAGGTGACCTGATATTGTTCATAGACATTCCCCCATCACTGCCAGGAGTAAAATGAACTGGGTCCTGGGGGCATGAGGTGTATGAGCAGAGCTGGGACCTGGGGACATGAGGTGTATGAGCAACCCTTCCCATTGGTTGTCCATCTTGTGGGAAGAAAACACCAGGTGAATACCAGTCCATGGTCATGTTCCTTGCAAGAGACACATGTGACACTGAGGGTCATGGAACAGGCCCCTCGCCCCAGGTTCAGATAGGGTATTACTTTTATCAGTGTTATCAGAAAAAGTGATTTAAGGATTCATACTGGTTCCAAGTTGGAGAGGATTACCAATTATTATAGGGGAAAGGCATGGTGGTGGGCAGGTCTATTGTCAGGATGTATGACTGGAACCCTTCACATCTTGGTAGAACAGGAAGCAGAGAAAAGGAGAATGCCAGCATTCATGTGGCTTTCTCCTTTTCCCTTTTAATTCAGTGCAGGACCACAGTCAAGGGAAGGTGCCACCAACATTCAGGATGGATCTTCCCTCCTCAATCTTTTCTAAAAATACCCTCAAAGATATATCCAATGGTGTGTCTCCTAGGTGATTCTGAATTCATTGGGCTTCATGATGAAGATGGGCTATTGTCTAGAGTTCATCTTACTGTGAAGAGACACCATGACTGTGGAAACTCTTATAAAGGAAAATATTTAATTGGAGTAGCTTAAAGTTCAGAGGTTTAGTCCATTATCATTATGGCAGGAAGCAAGGCAGCATGCAGGCAGACATAGTGCTGGAGGAGGAACCAAGAGTTCTTGCATCTTGATTAATAGGCAACAGGAAGTTATCTGAGACACTGAGCAAGGCTTGAGCATATATAAAACCTCAATACCAGCCCCTACAGTGACACCTTCCTCCAACAAGGCCATACATTCTCCAACAAAGCCATACCTCCTAATAGCACCACTCGCTTTGGGGGCAATTTTCTTTCAAACCACCACAGCTATCTTGTACGGAAATGCCTGAGGGTCTTGAGAGATCAATAGCCATCACTGACTGAGCTGGGGAAAGAGGGAGAACATATAGAAGAATCGTGTACAGCCAGGGCATGTGGCCAGACTGCAGGGTTTCACAGCTCTTTGAGGGAGAAGTTTCAGGAGATGTACCTGCCCAGGTAGGCAGAGATAGGATTACCAAGTGTCTTAGATGGCATGCTTTGGGGGTTGGGTTTCATCTTGAAGGCAGTGAGAGACACATGAGAGTTTTTAAGTGGGGGTGGGGAGCTGATAAGGTTCACGTTCCTGACTTAGAAAGCTGCTCTCCCATTCAGGCTGGGCACTGGTTTCATCTTTCCAGTATGAAGCTGGTAAGGTAGATGTTACAAGTGTGAGGGGATTGTAGCCTGGTCTGAGATGTTTGTAGTTGAAATTAACGAAGATGGACTAGAACCACAGGAAAGCAAGGAGATAGCTGGTAGGTACATCCCTACAATGCAGTGAAGGGGGTAGATTTCTGAGTCAGTGTGAGGGTGAGGAGGGATGCCAGATGGCCAGGGACGGCTGAGAGGGGCTGCCAATGTGACCAGTTCGTCTTGGACTGAATCAGGACAGGGGAGATGAAAGATGTTTTTGTTTGTTGACACAGGGACTTGCTGTATATACCTCAGGCTGGCCTTGGACTCATGACTCTTCTGCTTCAGCCTCCTGAGTGCTGCGATTAAAAGTATGGGCCATATTACCTGATCATGTTCCTGATCATGTTTTTTTTTGTGTGTGTGGTGTTGAGGATTGAACCTAGGATCTGTGTGTATGAGGCAAGATGCTTCAACTGAGCTATAGCGTAGTCTGTCCCAAGTTTCTTTAAAAAACAAAAGCGAAAACAAGTCTATGTATACATGTATGTATATATGTATGTATGTATATTGGGAGGTCAGAGGGTAACTCAGGAGTAGGTTCTTTCCTCTCACCATATAGGTCCTGAGAATTGAATTCAGGTCATTAGAAGTGGCTGCAAGCACCTTTATCCACAGGGCCATCTTACCAGTGCCTCCCAAGTTTCTGCCTCAACACTAGGAGGGGTGGAGGGTGGGAGGGTGGAGAGGCAGCTTGTGTGTGTGCTGGCCCTCCTCACCAAACACCTGTCTCATATAGCCAAATCAGAAACTGAAAGAGAGGGAGAGAGAGGGAGAGAGAGAGAGAGAGAGAGAGAGAGAGAGAGA
>LOJH01028761.1:0-12865 GCA_001685095.1 Ellobius talpinus | reverse complement strand
CTCACAACCATCTGTAATGAGATCTGGTGCCCTCCATGCCAGAACACTGTATAATAAATAAATATTACAAGTGATACAGACCAGTTTAATATCAACCTTGGTAGAATCTCATCTTCTCTCATTCTCAATTTAAATTCACGGACTTGGTATTATCACACCCAAAGCTTGCACATTTAGTGCAAGGATGTCTCACAATCCTTGGCAGAGAGCCAACATCTTAGACTCTCTCACCGTTGTTTCTCTTCCCTGTGTTCTAAGGGTTTCCTCTAGCAACGTTTCCTCAACCGTCCCCCTTCATCGCACGCTCTCCTCACATCCGTACTCAGCTGTCCCAGGAGTCAGCTTAGTCCATGGATTTTTAGGTCCGTCACTGACCACTCTGCTGTCTCGAGACAGGGTTCCATTCTGCAGCCCAGGCTGCCTGGAACTTGTGACAAACTTGCAGCCTTGACTTCCAGAATCCTGAGAACAAAGGTGTGAGCTACCGTACCGGCTAACCTTGCACCTTAACAGAACACTTGAAACCTGTCTGCACGCCATAAATGCTCAAGTAGGTGAGCTACGTCCATTCTTCATGCCTCTATCTAAAACAAGGCTGACAACCACGCTCCTGCTCTTTTTTCATAAACTAATAATCAACACTGAAGCTCTCACAGAACTGTCCTTTCATTGAGAGCACAAAACTTCCAGCTCTGCTTTGGCTACTTTCTTTATCCCAGTAGACTTTGGAAGCGATCACTTCCTATTAGAAAAATTAACCTGATCCAACAAAGTTGTGAGACTGATGTGAAAATTCCAAAGGTGAAACTGACCAGAACTCCAACACGCTTCTATTTAACACCCGGCCAACTCCAGATTCCCTTTGTTTTACGGCCTCCGTCTACCTTTCCGCTCATGTGCTTTGCTACGGCCGCACCCCACCTCCAAAAAAAAACTCTTTGCGCACGCGCCGGTTCTGCACCGCTCTCCCCCACCCCCCGNCGCCCTAGGTCACTAACTCCTCTCGTGCATTCTTTCGTCAAAGCGCACAACCAGGCTGTAGTCCCCGCGCCGGCACTAACCGGTACTCGAACTCCTCGTCGTCGTATTTGTCCGAATAGTAAATTTGTTTGTGCGACATGACTGCTCTGCCCGAGGGCNCGCCCTAGGTCACTAACTCCTCTCGTGCATTCTTTCGTCAAAGCGCACAACCAGGCTGTAGTCCCCGCGCCGGCACTAACCGGTACTCGAACTCCTCGTCGTCGTATTTGTCCGAATAGTAAATTTGTTTGTGCGACATGACTGCTCTGCCCGAGGGCGCCCAGCCCCACACAGCGGGCCTGCAGACAACTCCCAGCAGCACGCGTTCCCACCCTCTTTGGCCTCGCTTTCAAACACACCGCCTGCACTTGGTATTGGTCTCTTCGGCCAAAGGCGGGACAGCTCCATTCTAAAGTCTCCGATTGGCTGGCCTTGGCGTCTCCACGATTCGTAAATGAAGTGCAGTGCTCTGGTTTCTAAAGAATGAGCTGGGTCAAAATTAGGAATCTTATTGGCTCCCACTGAGCCCGTGCGCCTGCTCGCGCAGCCATTGGCCGGCTTTGGAAAGCAGACGAGTAAAGGAGGGACGGCGAGGTAGGGGGTCAGGGGTTAGTGAGGCCGGAAGTGAGTGTAATAAAGTTTGTCTGGGGAGGCCGAGTCCGGGGGAGAAAGTTGGTGTAGTGACTTAAGCCGACAGTTACGTGATCCAGAACCAGATCGGTCCGCGGTCCGGTACGGAGACTCCATGCGACCCTGGTGAGTGTCGACTTTCTGTGGTGACCCACTCCTCTACCCCGGAACCCCTCTCCCTGGACCCTACTTCCGGTCTTGTTGTACAAGTCCCGCCCCCGAGACCCCCTCCCCGGAAGTCCCCCTTCCAACTTCAAGGGGCTCCCCGAACACCTTCTTGTCTCTTACTGTCGGACCACACCCTGTCGTCCCACTTCCCTGGAAATCCCACCCCTAGGCAGGTTTTCCTAGCTGCACGAGACTAGTCTTCCCAGCTCTCTGAAACTGCCTTCTCAAGAGTCTCGACTAAGCGTAGCCTATCGAAAGCCTGGCTTCCCGAGGGGGCAAAACCTCGCTTTTCAAAGAACGGTTCGGCTTTGTAGGAGCGACGCCTGTGTGGGGCCCCGCCCCCTCCGTGCCCCGCCCCTTCACCGTCCACGGCTGGTCCTGGGAATGTGGTGCACTCCTCCTTAGGGACCAGGTTCCCTTAGATACTTTTCCCTGCTGGGCTTCGGTCCATGCCTCAAAACCTGCTCTTAGGTTCCGGACGCTTCACCTGCCTCTGTATCCCTCTCCTTTCTTTAAGCCTTGGACTTAGTTTTCCTGTTCTCGTGCTCCGTCAGGTGGAGGTTGAAAGTTGCGGTTGTAAGGAGTGAGCTGATTAGCAGTGTCGTTTCCCACATCACCTTCTCTGGCTGTGAATTAAGTTGATGGGCTGGGTTTCGTTTATGGCAGGAGAATGGACGAGAGAGTGGCTTAGAGACCCCTGAACCCCACTCCTTCCTTGGGTAGACCCTGTTCCTGAGACAGCCGTAGGTGTTCCTCTGACTGGACTGGACTAAGTACGGACTCGTGTGAACCTAAGAGGAGTGAAAGTTTTTCTGCCATCAGAAGAAAAAGTGTTTCGGAGTCAGGAGTAGGGGTTAGTGTCCTTTCCGTTGTTTTTTAAAAGACCTCTCCCCATAACCAGATAACTCTTGTTTGGATTCCTCCTGGCCGCACTTGCCCAACCTTCCCTGCTGGAAACATTCCTGAGGTTTTCGCCATTTCCTGCTATTTCCTGCTCCTCCAGCCTCCTCCCTGCTGGGCTGAGGTGCAAAACGCGGCTGTGCCCTCCCCCTCCAAGTCGCTGCTACCTAGCTTTGGTCCAGTAGGCAGTCTCCCATCTCTTGAAGCAAATTTAAAGGTTCATGCTTCCTTCTCTTCCAAATGTGCACACGGTTGGTCATTCCCTGCCTCTGGATATGAACGCTTCAGAGAAAGCCATCTCAAAATGAGGACATCATGCTGTGTGTTGTGTTTCTGGCTTTGGCAGAAATTTTCCTCCTCTGTCTAAGGTCTTGGCTAACGGAATGACAGAATTTCTTTTCAGGGAGAGGTGCGGTGTTTGGTGGCAGCTTTCCTGGGCTGGGGACTGGGCAGGTGACGGGAAGCTTGGTAGCTAACCTGTTTAGAGTACTGGCGTTGTTAATCATGCAGTTTTTAATTCTCCAAAATAAACCTCAGAGGAGTTTGGAGGTAAGCCTCTAAGAAACTATTTTTTACTTTTTGTATTTCATCACTTTCTTTTTTAAAATAAATGATAGTTTATTCTGGAGCTTGGTCACTTTCTTTAACTTCCTAATGGCCTTTAGCAGAGCTGTGGCAGGAAACTGTGGGGAAAGAAATATGGGTTTGGTGTTATTCTGCACTTATGGCCAGATCCCAGCTTCTGGTATCCCTTTGTCCTTCCTGTCTTTATTAATACAGCTTTGTGGCTTGTAGGCACCCATTCTGTTCGGTTCATTTTCCTGCCTCCAAGGCTAGTCCCCCTGCTCGTGTGAGGGACACTGTTGGGTGGGGCTTACAAGGAGAGAAGTAAGCTGTGTCCAAGGGGTACTAACCTGATCCCTCTCTATCCCCTGGCTTTCCTCACTGGGCCTTTGGAAAGGGGTCCAAGACGTCCGTTAGCAGCTGTGAAGAACAGGCTTGCTCTAGCTCTTGCACCACCCTGATTGGCCTTCCCTCTTGGCCTCCACCTACATCTTCTGGGACTACTTTCCCTTCCAGGTTCCCAGCTCTGTTCTCAGCTGTTGTGGCTGAGGATGCTAATGGCCAGATTCCCTGGGGCAGCCACCTCACTCGTTGTATGGTGGGGGTGGGGATGGTCTGGGCTGTAAGGGAAAAGCTAAACTCTGGGACCCTCCTCCCCCTTCTCCACCCACAGCTGCCTGTTTCCTCCTTTATTCCTCCTAGCCTTCCTGGCTTCCTGCTCTCTCTGCTTGCCCGCGTTGGTTTGGATTGATCCAGAGTTCCTCTTAACCCCTTACTTTCTTTTTTGTCTTTTTCTTGTTCTGACATCTTTCTTTCCTACGGCACCTTTCTCCTCCCCAGACAGACTACTAGTTGTTTGTATCGGGTGAGGGAGAGCTGCTGGCTAGCACAAACTGTGGGGAGGCGTCTCGGCCCCTCTGGCTAGCACAAACTGTGTGGGGAGGTGTCTCTGCCCCTCTGAGCCTGTGAGTCAGCACTGTCCTTGGGATTGGTCTCGCTTCCTAGTTCCCCGCCCTTGGGGAGGAGCCAGTTAGCTCTGGGTACAGCCTGTACTCCTCAGCCAAAGAGGCTTCCTTGCTGGGCTGGGCAAGGATGTGGCCTGAAATTGTCTATGTTTGACGTCGGAGAGCAGAGGCCACTTGTCCTTCGTCTCCCTAGGTCCTCTTGTTATAACCAGGCTGCAGAGGTCAGATCAGGCTAAGGGCCTGGGGATGCCCCCTGCCTGGCCCCCTTGCCTGAATTTGGCAGGGGGGCCAGGCAGCAGCCCCCCTTCTCACCCCAGCCATGGATCTTCTACCCCCCAAGCCGAAGTACAACCCTCTTCGAAATGAGTCTCTGTCATCGCTGGAGGAGGGGGCTTCAGGGTGTACCCCCACAGAAGAGCTGCCTTCCCCATCAGCCTCATCCCTGGGACCCATTCTGCCTCCTCTGCCGGGGGACGATAGTCCGACTACCCTGTGTTCCTTCTTTCCCCGGATGAGCAACCTGAAGCTGGCCAATCCTGCTGGGGGGCGTCTGGGGCCTAAGGGGGAGCCAGGAAAGGCTGCTGAAGATGGGGAAGGGAATGCAGGGGCAGCCCTTCGGGACTCAGGCCTCTTGCCCCTCCTCCAGGACATGAACAAGCTGAGTGGAGGCGGCGGGCGCAGGACTCGAGTAGAAGGGGGCCAGCTGGGGGGCGAGGAGTGGACCAGACACGGGAGCTTTGTCAATAAGCCCACACGAGGCTGGCTGCATCCCAACGACAAAGTCATGGGACCTGGGGTTTCCTACTTGGTTCGGGTGAGTGAACATCCTCCTTTCCACCCCTCCCATACCCTGTCCAGTTCCTCTGCTCACTCCAGATTTGCTGGGACTTCCTGCTCTTCCCCCAACATCTGGGCTGCTCGCCTCGTTCTTAAACCTGCCACCTCCATCCCTTCTCCAGCTTCATGTCTTTCTGTGCTAGCCTGGGAATCTTGTGCCCAGGTCCCCTTTCCTCCATAGACCCCTACCCTTCAGCCTACACAATGCCTAAACCCATCTGAGACTTTTAGTGTTAATGAAAAATGACTTCTTGATCCTTCCCTCTAGACTCCTCCCTTTTCCAGAGATGTCACCCTATCCCACCCAATGCCTGCTAGTCCTTGCACAATCTCTCCACAGTGCACGAAGGGGGTGGTAGCCCCAGGCAGTGGGGAGGGTACTTCACCTTTCCCTTAGGGACTACACAGGGCAAAGTCCTAGAACCTTCTGCAAAGGGTGGGGAGTGTGGGGTGGGGGAGGGGCTGCTGATTTAGCCTTGCCTTCTTCCCCCACAGTACATGGGTTGTGTGGAGGTCCTGCAGTCAATGCGAGCCCTTGACTTCAATACCCGGACGCAGGTCACCAGGTTAGTGGAGAGACCAGTATATTGTTGGAGTCCTAGGGTTGGTGAAGTTACAGAAGTCTCAGTAAGGAGGAGGAGGGAAGTTGAGCATTTGGTGGTGATGCTGGTGGCGACTTCTCATCGATGGCCAAGAGAATTGAGACAAAGTTACAGAAGTGTGTCTGACCGGAAGCAGCCAGTTCTGGTCTGGGCACAGAGATTCTAGGAAGATGGATTAGAAAGGTGGGGTAGGAGGTTGCTGCTGCTTTTGGGAAGGGACTGGAACATTTGGTAACTGGGAAGAGGTGGGGCTGTAGCCATTGAGGCCCTAACCCAATCAGCCAGGAAGCCGCCCTCAGTGCCATCAAATATTAAAGGCCCTTAATTCAATCCACCACGACAAAGAGCCTGGAGTGCTCTGGAGTCTGGCCTGGTCTTCCCCTCCCCCAGCTCTGTGGCAGCCCCAGGCAATGGGAGGCCAGTAGTGGGTCTGAGTACCCCTGTTTCTCCAGGGAGGCCATCAGTTTGGTGTGTGAAGCTTTGCCTGGTGCCAGAGGAGCGACAAGGAGGAGAAAGGTATATGTGGTTGCTGTGGAGGGCAGGGGGAGGCACATGCAGGCACGCGGGAAGACAGGAGTGTTTCCTGGAGTTGGGGTGTTCAGGTTCTGATACTTGGGCCCTTTCTTAGCCCTCTAGCCGCCCACTCAGCTCCATCCTAGGGAGGAGTAACCTGAAGTTTGCTGGAATGCCAATCACCCTCACTGTGTCCACCAGCAGCCTTAACCTCATGGCAGCCGACTGCAAACAGGTGGGTGGGGCTGCTGCAAGGGACAGGGTTAGTTATGGGAGGACCAAGGGGGGATCTGGAGTCCTCAGGAGCAACTGGAGAGTAGAGTAGGAAGAAATTAGAGAGGTTGGGTATAATAACAAATTTAATCCCAGCACTCAGGTGGCAGAGGCAGGTGAATTTCTTTGAGTTCTAAACCAGCAAGGGCTATATAGTGAGACCCTGTATCCCTGCCCTCCCCCAAAAGAGAATAAAATTAGGAGAATGTAGGACTAGAAGCCGAGAGAATGAAACTGGGGCTCCAAGGTTCTAAGCTGGGTGAGGACACGGAGCCTTGACCACTGCCTTCCTTCTTCATCCCTTATCAGATCATTGCCAACCATCACATGCAATCTATCTCATTCGCATCTGGTGGGGATCCGGTGAGTTGGGGGACAGGGGAAAGGTGGGTGGGGAATGAGAGACTAGGGGTTAACAAGGTACTGGGCTAGAGGATGGGTGTGGTGGCTCCTGCCTTTAATCCAAACAGCCTCTAAATTCTAGGGTAGTCAGAGAAATCCTTAGGCTTGTGGAAATTTCTGAAAAGGACAGAGTCTTAGGGGGTCAAATAAGATGGAGTTGTAAAATTCAGCTCACTGGTCTCTTCTGAATCTGCTCTCTCCAGGACACAGCCGAGTATGTTGCCTATGTTGCCAAAGACCCTGTAAATCAGAGAGGTGAGGCTTGTGAGCAGCTCTGGGTGGGGCCAATTATCTGAGAAGGAGTGGGGTCACTTTCCCCACTCTTATCAGTTATACTTGATAGGGTTGTCCTCTGGAGGATCGGGGTGGGGGGCTCCTGCCCACCCTCCCTCAGAGCTCACTGGTCCTTCTACTGTGCCCCCAGCCTGCCATATCCTGGAGTGCCCTGAAGGGCTCGCTCAGGATGTCATCAGCACCATCGGTCAGGCCTTTGAGTTGCGCTTCAAACAGTATCTCAGGAATCCACCCAAACTGGTCACCCCCCATGACAGGTGAGCTGGGGAGCCTCAGGCTGGGATTGAGAAGTCGTTTTCTCTTCCCATGCTTGAGCTCCAAGGGTTCTGGAAAGGTAATGACTTACATGACGCTGCCCCCGTCTTCCTACTGTGTTAGATTTCCAGTGGCTCAGCAGGAAAGCATTGAGGGCCATGCCTGCTGCAGGGACAGCTTCTTCCTTTTGTTTGCCTAGGGTGGGCTTATTTCCAGCACCTCTCACTAGGTTGCCTTTTCTAGCTGGATGGACTTTGGCTCAGTTTCCTCATTTTTAGCCTGTTCCTGTGTTCTTATATACTTTTTTCCTTAAAGATTTTTATTTTATGTGTATGTGTTTTACTGCATGTATGTAAGTGTATACAGTGCCTATGGAAGCCAAAAGAGGGCATTGGATACCCTGAAACTGGAATTAAAGGTGGTTGTGAGCTGTCATGTAAGTGCTGGAAACCAAACCTGGGTCCTGCAAGATCAGCAGTGTTCTTAACCCCTGAGCACCACACTTCCTCATTCATTGTTCTGAGCTTTCCTGCCTCTGAAGGTCATTAAGAATCTAGATTTTAGCCAGGCGGTGGTGGCGCACACCTTTAATCCCAGCACTCGGGTGGCAGAGGCGGGTGGATTTCTGTGAGTTCGAGGCCAGCCTTGTGTACAAGAGCTACTTCCAGGACAGGATCCAAAGCTACAGAGAAACCCTCAAAAAAAACCAATCAAACAAAAAAGTAGATTGAGAAGATATATTTCCTTTTTTTCCTGCATGTGTCTGTGTTTACATGTATTGGTATATGTTGCATGTGCAAATGTACCTGCATGTGTTGCGTCTGAGGTTGGTATCAAATGTCTTGCTCTTTTACATCTTACTTTGTTTATTGAAGGCCAGAATCTCTCGCTGACCTGGAGCTTGCCAGATGTAGCTAGCAGCAACAGTGTGTCCTGGCTCCTGTCTCTGCCTCCCGTGCTGAGGCTATGGGTGGTCACCATTCTTGTACACTGGTTCTGGTGATCTGAATTCTGAGCCTCACGCTGTAGCCACTGAGCTATTTCTTGAATCCCAGCATCTTTGACCTGAGATCCCTGTGTTTCTTTTCTCAAGTCTGAAGTGATAAAGGGCGTGAGCATCAGGGACTTTGTCTGTCAGACCATCCTGGCTATCCCCTTTGTTTCATAGCACTTCCATCCCTCTTAGGAGATAGCATAGCTGTCAAAAGTGAGCGTGGTTTAAAACCAAATTAAATATCAACTCTACCTCCTTCAGTTTGTGCAAATCTCTCCACACCTGACCTCTATTTTTGAAATTTTGGAAGGAATACCAGTCTTAAAAAGGTACAGCACCAAGCCTTAGATCTGACCCATAGTGTATGCCTAGTATGTGTTCACAGTTCTCTTCCCTTCCTGGATCTCTTGGCCACCACATCTGTACACTTATCTCACTCCATCCTTCCCTTCTCAGGATGGCTGGCTTTGATGGCTCAGCTTGGGATGAGGAGGAAGAAGAGCCACCTGATCATCAGTACTATAATGACTTCCCAGGGAAGGAACCCCCTCTTGGCGGGGTGGTAGACATGAGGCTTCGAGAAGGGGCTGCTCGACCCACTCTGCCCACTGCCCAGATGCCCAGCCACTTGGGAGCTACACTGGTAAGCTTCAAGGATGGAGACCCCCAGTCCAGAGTGGGAGTAGCTGGCTAGGGCCTTGATCTCACCTGATTTTTCTTACAGCCTGTAGGGCAGCATGCTGCAGGAGATGCTGAAGTCCGTAAACAGATGCTGCCTCCACCACCTTGCCCAGGTAGGAACAGTTGGCTGAATGGGACAGAGATGGATACAGAAGGCAGGGCTGGGAGTGACATAGTCTGTGTCTTTCCTTAACAGGCAGAGAGCTCTTTGATGACCCTTCCTATGTCAACATCCAGAATCTAGACAAGGCCAGCCAAGCTGGGGTTGGGTCCGGGCCTCCCAATCCTTCTGTTAATGGCAGTGCACCTCGAGACCTCTTTGACATGAGTGAGTGAGTCTCTTGTAGCCCCACCCTCGTTTGTTCCTCTCTTCTGCCTATCTGTTCTCACCTACCTGGCTTCCCACAGAGCCTGGGTCTTGGGTGTTTGTTGGGCCAGTTCTCCTAACCATCTGTCTACACCCCTAGAGCCCTTTGAAGATGCCCTTCGGGTGCCCCCACCTCCCCAGTCCATGTCCATGGCTGAGCAGCTCCAAGGGGAGTCCTGGTTCCATGGGAAGCTGAGCCGGCGGGAGGCTGAAGCCCTGCTCCAGCTCAATGGTGACTTCTTGGTGCGAGAGAGCACAACCACACCTGGCCAGTACGTGCTCACTGGCCTGCAGAGTGGGCAGCCCAAGCACCTCCTTCTGGTGGACCCTGAAGGTGTGGTAAGTGGTCGAGGTGTGCGTAGGGGCTGGTAGGAAAAGGTACCTTTTCCTCTCCTTATTTCTTTCTAGATTTTTCTTTGCTGGAGGCTTTCTATGGATCTCCTTTCTAGATAATTGGTATCTAGATAATTGGTTCCTTCCCTTCCACCCCTGAGTCTGATTTTCTGAGTTTTTTTTGTTTGTTTGTTTGGTTGGTTTGGTTTGGTTTTTGGTTTCTTAAGACAGGCCTTGATCCACCTGCCTCTGCCTCTTGAGTGCTGGAGTTAAAGGCGTGCGCCACCACTGCCAGTTCTAAGCTGTGTTCTTTTAGTTCTTACCAAATCCCAGACCTTAAGCCTATCAATATCAGACCTAGAAAGTGATTACCTGATCTGTGCTCCTTTTGCCAAGGGAGGAAGTGACCCTGGAAAGGCAGTGATGCCCCATATCAGATGGCTGTGGGGTAGTAACCCCAAATTTCCTCTGTGAGAGGGGTCAGCGGTCTCCCTAGCTCCTGAGCCTCAATATCCTTTTTCTTCTTTTTAAAAATCTGACCTGCCTTACTACTGTTCCTTACAACCTCTTTTCTCAGCCTGTTTCCCACATGGTTTTTGCACTGTGTATCCTCTGATGACACACCGGTTCCTTTGAGTCAGAAGTTCCCTGTTTATCAGGTTCATATTTCTGGGCTCCTGTCCCCTTCACACTCTGCCTAGTCACTGACCTGCCCTTCCCTCACCCCCTCCCCTGCCCCATCTCCCTCAGTCTTGGGGGCTGAAGTCTTACTGGACTCCTCATTTGAACTGACCCTCTTATTTCCCACCCTCCCAGGTTCGGACAAAAGATCACCGCTTTGAGAGCGTCAGTCACCTCATCAGCTACCACATGGATAATCACTTACCCATCATCTCCGCGGGCAGCGAACTGTGCCTACAGCAACCCGTGGACCGGAAAGTGTGATCTTCAGTCTGTCCTGGATGCCCTCCACCCCTTTCCACCACGTCCTCTAACTCCTGGGACCTCTGTTTGTGCTCACATGAGACAGGGAATTTTAATTAGGAACCTGGGGTAGCATCCTGCTTCTGCCCAAACCTCACCAAAGTATTAATGTACAGAGTGGTCCCTTGCCTGGGCCTTGTCTGTGCCAACCTGATGCCCTTCCCCCCAAAGGGTAGGTTCTTAAAATGGAAAAAGACCCAGTGGAGCAATTGCCCTTTGGAGGAAGGGAAGTAATCATACCTCTGGTTTACCCCTGGTCTTCAGGGTACCCCAGATCCCTCTTAACATATCCTATTCCCTATGCATCCCTTACAACTTTGTGCCTTTGACTATCTCCTAGGTCTGCAGATACTTTATGCAAAGAGTTCTCAGGCCCTTCGTGTGGATAAGGGTTGCTGACGCCTTAGCTCTGGAACTGTGGTGCTCAGCACCCCTTGCTGTGTTTGGGGGAGATTAGGGGCAGGAGTGGCAGCTATCTCCTCTGCCTTTTGGTTGTGCAGCCTTTAAGAGATTGCCCCAAGCTGGGCTTGGTGGCACATGCCTTTAATCCACACTCAGGAGGCAGAGACAAGATTTGTGAGGCCAGCCTGGTCTGCAACAGAGTGAGTTCCAGAACAGTCAGGGCCATGTAAAGAGACCCTGACTCCAAAAACCAAAAAGAAAGAGACAGAGAGATTGCCTCAGAGCCCCCTCCTGGTGGTGGAGGGGTGAGGGGCAGGTTTGGACCCCTCCCTTGCTCAGTGCCTCCTGGCCTTGATCCCTTTCTCCAAGGGGTCTATACATTTCTTAAGCCTGCCCCTCCCTGCATGTGTGTTATAGTCTCCAGCCAAAGTGTAGCCCTTCTTCCGGCAGCCCCATCCACTCTTTTGGGATGGGGGTGTGTACAGTTAACCTCCAGGTGGGTTCTGTGGAGGCATTGAGACTGAAGCAGTAGACAATCCCCAGTACTATTGGTAGGTCTGGAACTGCACTTTTTTTTTTCTTACGTGCATACATTTTAGGGCTGTAGATTTATTTTCCTGGTTTTGTTTCTGTTGCTTACTTTTGGGCACAAATTATGATAGTCGATGACATTTATATATCACCTCGTTGAGTTTTCCAAGCCTTTTTTTTTTAACAACTGTTGAGATTTTACTCGATCTGGCCTAAAAGTACCTAGGACAGGATTTATTTTTCTTATTCCTCAAGAGAACTGAGCAGAAGTTTGGTTAAGCAGTGTTGTGGGGTCATGATGTGAAAGCTTACTTCAGATCCTACCTTCTGCTTGCGGGCCAATGCAGCCAGGACAGAAATCTTGCCAAGCTCACTCTGTAGGCCTTGTGAACAAGGTGGGTAGACTGGTTTTCAGTCTTAGCCATCGCCTATTTTTGGTTTGGATGTCTTATACCAAAGGGAAATAGTCTTCATTAAAGTCCTTATTTCTTCTATCTCGGCCTCTCAACACCTCTAGAAAGTCTGATCGATGGGGGCCGTCAGTGGGAGGTGGCGGCGGATCCCACCTGGGGTAGGTCGATTGGGTTCAAAGCTAGCGCCTGTCTGCGGGAACCCGAGTCTGCGAGGATTTGGGGAGCAGTGAGACTGCGCGGTAGGGACGTATCTGAACGGCGACTGGCTCATGGTGAGAAGGGGCGTGTCTGGACCGCCCCCAGGCCTACGGGGAGCTCGCACAGCCTCTGTCGATCGTGCACCCTACTCTGCTGCGGGGCTAGCTCCGGCGGCCTTAGCCGCACTTCGGAGGAGTGGCGTGGCGAGGCCCAGCCTTCCTGGGTGCGGCGTGTGGGCCCTTCCCAGTTTCCCCTCCCTACGGCTCTCGGTGGTGGCGACCCATTGGAGTTCCGTTTCCGGTTGCTGTGGCCGCGGGCGGGCGGTGAGTCTGGAGCAGGCGTGCAGTTTGTGTTCTGGCTCTGCGCCTCCCCCTCGCCGTGTTTAGCGCTTGCTGCAGCTCGGGGGTGCTGCGCTGCCCCTGACTCCCCTCCGGGCGATGGTGCGGCCTGAGGACGCTTCCATCCCCCGCCGACGCTGACTCGGGTCCCCCAATCCATGGCCGCCTCGGCGCCGCCCCCACCGGACAAGCTGGAGGGAG
>LOJH01028760.1:8686-26330 GCA_001685095.1 Ellobius talpinus | reverse complement strand
AGGGTGAGTCTTTATCAATGAGTATGCTTGAAATCCTTTTTAATAGCTTAATGTTACTTCTTGTAATATGGCTTTGGTATTCTCAAGAATGTGGGAGTTCATTAGAGAATGTAAAACAAAGGAGTCAATGATTAAATGTAGACAACTGATCTCTAATATGCAATTGAAATAACAGCATGTCTTCCTGGAAAACAATAAAAAAATCTTCATAGTAAAATAAAATCTGTATTTATTTAGGAATAAACAAACATATCATTGTTATAGAAGATTCCAGAGTGGATAAGCATGAATATGTAACCTTGAAGTTATGAAAAAGACAACACAAGTTGACTTCCTGTTTGATGATCCTATTAAGTTTCTGTTTTTGAAAAATTAAAAGTGACAGACCAACTGCATCAGCTAACCTTTTGTTGCTATAACAAAACACCCAAGTCAGGCCACCAGTGAAATAAAAAAATGGATTTAACCCACACTTTTAAAGGTGCACAGATGTCTTGCTGGTGTTAACTCAGATCTGGGGGAAACCCTCCCTTCATCATTGCGGAAGGCCATGATAGAAGCGATTGTTAAAATCACTAATGCGGACACCAGACAGCAGGGTAGGGGAAGGGTGAGGCTTTGGTAATAGTTCTCTCTCCAGAACAAGCCAGAATCCCACTGGAAATGACCCAAGTCTTGGGAAGGCATGCCGTGCTTTACTGAGGTGCTCCCGCTAAGTCCCATCTTTTGAGGACTTCATCATCTCTGTGCATCAAGTGTCCTAGGTCATCCTACCTGCATAGGAACCTATAAGGTGAGAGACAGCATCTTAGCCACAGAACAACACTGTAGAATGTAGAAAGGAAGACTCTTCAGGGATGAGTTTAGTGACAGCAAGGAAGGAAAAGCATTTTATCCATTTTACAGGTAAGAATCCTAAAGGTAAATTCTTCCCCAATAGTCATCCAGTTAGTGACTATAAGAAATAGTTATTTACCAGGAGGCAATTCTCTGAAAAAATAGGGAAACTATTCAAACGAAGCAGAAAAGGACCCAACTTCCTGCTGGAAACTAAGCAAAGGACATTGCTGTGCAAGCTTCAGAGTGGAAGTCAGAACGTCTTCTTGCTAATTTGTGAATTTGATTCAATTAAGGCAAAGATGCCCAGTTTGAACTGATCAGTTTGACAAGGCCACAGGTATAGAGTACTGTCGAGAAAAGCTGCAGAAACTCAGCTGCATGCTTGGTGATTTGTGTGGTTTGAACATGAATGGTCCCCGAACTCTCATAGGAACTGGATTGCCCACGCAGGATAACTTTATCTGACTGTCATGTTTAAAAATGGGTTCAATGGCGGGCGGGGCGGTGGAATTAAGATTATATGTGATCCTTAGCATTGGATCTTGACAACTTTTATAAAAAAAATGGAAAAAGCCATTGTATGATAGAGTCCTGGCAGCCCCTAGGCAGAACCTATGTAAACCCCTTGGGCATTGCAACTCCAAAAGTGTATGCCCAAATAGATCTCTGTTCTTTATAAAGTAGCCAGTGCAAGTATTTCCTTGGAGTAATGCCAACAACACCAAGGCAGCTACAGGGTTGTGCTAGCCATCGCCCTAAGTGTTTGAAGGTGATCTGTGTAGTGAGATTCCGTTTGTTTCTGTGTTCTTCAGTCCTCTGGGTTCTGTTTCATTCTGCACTGGCTCACAAGGTAATTAAGGGGCTTTTTTTTTTTTTACCACAACATTGCTGGGAGAAGAAAAGTCAGGAACTCCTCCATCAGCCAAGTGTGGTTCATGCCTCGGCCTGAATTAATGATCATGTCCCTGTACCATGCCATGGACAGAGATAGATTCTGAAGGGACAAGAGCAGGAAGCAAGAGTTAAAGGACTCTTTAAAAATGCTCCAGGAGCAAGCCCTACTGAGCTGGAATTAACTTACTGCTGTTAGTTGCTTCTGTGGAATGACAATTGAGTGGAGGACAGCAGATATATAAAAACATAAACAAAGCACACAAAAGCAGACATAAAAAAATAACTGACATCTGCTGACTGAAGGTCAGATCTCAACAGAGAAAAATTGTTTTAAAAAACATCTACTCTACCCGTGAAAATAAGGCACATGAACATTCAGTTCTCTCAGCAATTGAATTATAGCAAACCAAACCATCGCCTATGTGATTCGGAGACTGATGATATATTAAAATAAAAAATATCAAGTTTTGCTTGAGAGGTAAGTGATGCGATCTTACAAATTTACACCTTTTAGTCTGGCATGCTTGAAATGTCTGGAAATAGAGGTAGAGGTCTTTCTGAATGGCAAGTGTTGCCCTGTGCACTCACGTCACCGGCCAGGTGACTCTCTAGATGCCTGTGTGGGGAGTAAGCACGGTGTTTCTGTGAAGGACTTTGGAGAGCAGCTGTCATGCCAGTCACCTGAAAGGTCTGTCCCATCATGGACTTGTCTCTTCAGTCGGGGGAATTATTGATTGTTTTATCTATTCTCCCTTTCCTCGGTTAGATGGTGGGTCTATAGCTTGTGTTCAGTGATTAAAGAAGGACTTCATGTGCATTATTCAAAAACATTGCTATTTCACTTATCAAATCATAGCTTTAGTGCTCTAATTTGTTCTGATAAGTAGATCATTGGTAAATAGTTAAGGATACGAGCATAGGAGAAAGAAATCTGTGCTTTCCTACCCAACATGCCAGCCCCATCTAGCTTCCTGTGATTTCCTGCATCAAGGGATTGACTTCATGATATATTATTAGTCTATTCTAATTTTGGAGAGTTGCAATTTCTGAATGGTTTCCTGCCAGGTCCTATCCCACATGTCCTAGCAAGGCAACAATTATCAAGGAAGTCCAGTTTGCATGTGACATTTCTAATGCATGGAATATTCATTCAAGATCACTATTGTGTTCTTATACTTCAATTTTTTGACTACACTTTCTTTATATAACATTTCCTCTCCTGGAGTTGCTATAATTTACATAAAATAATGTTATCAAAAGTCAAGGTGTTGATGAAGAATAATCACCACAAACACTCTGGAATGTATGGTGTTAGGACTCCCAGTGCAGCATTTAGCTTTATTGACACTGAAAAAAATAAATCACAACTTAGCATCTTTGAGAATAAATATGGCCAGATAGAATAGAGCATGGACGATCCAAGGATGCTACTTGTACATGGTGCCATGTGTTATTTTCTTGTGTGACCTTGTGCAGCCTACTTAAACACTCTGAGTTCAACCTCCTCATCCTTTCATGTAAATTTTGTTCTCACTATGATTAAATGCTCTGGGGATTGAGTTATGTGATATTTGTGAACTGTTTAGTACCTAAACTAAAATAGCACACTCAATCAGTAAAGATATTACCCATTATTCTGCAACCTTAAATGAGATTCAATCTCTTTATCTTGGGCCATAAAAAATCTTTACACTGACATTAAGATATTTTTATTCATCCTAATTCAATTTCACCTCTCAACTTTAAGGATTCACTCATCCTTCCAACAATGTTCTTTTTTTAGGATCATTGCTATCATCCAAATGATAGTAAATAATCTCTACTAAAATCCCAAATCTGAGAAGAAACTTAGTTAGAGGTTATGAGAGAACATCCCATCAAGTGACACAGTCAGTACAATGTTAAAATTATTACTAGGTTTATCCGTGTATCAGCTATTATACATAGGGTTTTCTTCTTTTGCTCTGTGACTTCACCTGCAGGGCTTTCTTTTTTTTAAATGTGTAATTACATTTGGTGTGTGTGTCCGCATGCATGCGTGTGTGCATGTGTGCATGTAGTTGTGTGCACATGTGTGTGTGTGCATGCATGTGTGCCTGTGTGTGGTGTGCACACAGAATGATGCACCTGTGGAGGTGGAGGACAACTCGTAGAAGTTGGTTATTTACTTCTGCTACGTGTGCTTTGGTGATTGAGCTCAGGTTACAGCTTTACCTGCTAATCCATTTAACTGGCCCTTAACTGCAGATTCTGTTAATTATCATTGGAAACCTTAATAATGACCCACAATTGGCTGACATTGGAGCATCATGTTCTTGAAGAGGCAGGTGTTAAACAAACTGTTCAAAGCTTTGATGCAGAGCTGATTACAGGCAGATCGGGCCTAATCCTTAGAGCTGAAGGAGAGCTTCTGGTTCTCTTTTTGGATTAGCCACCATACTCTTTGTTGGGCTGTTGACGTCTGGAGAGGTCTTGAAATGTGATCACAAATGATGAGAGTTAGAAGGGCATCCCAGGGCACTGTCTTCTTTGATTGAAGGCCAAGTGCATTGTTTTTACCCAATTTCCCAGTTCTTCCTGCTTTTATAAACCTAGCAGAGACCCTTCTCGGGCTGGAGGGATTTGCTCTTCCTGACCCAATTTGGGAGCTTAGTGGTCAGCAGTAATTTTTCAGGTTTCTTGCAGATACCACTGCAAATGAACTCTGATTGTATTCATCGGATATCTGCTACTTGACAGTTAAAAACAGACCAAACTGTTCCAGGGCTAACAAAAACAGCCAGAGCCCTGAACAAACTGAAGAAAAGAAAGAAAAGAAAAGGAAAGGAAAGAAAAGAAAAGAACAGTTAGCATTCTTTCTAGAAAGATATAGAACGAAGTCGCCAGTGCTAGCTCATGTTTTGCAAGTGTGTGTTTATAATCTCTATAAACTCTTCCCATACCTTTAGTTTTGAATTTGCATGAGTTTATTACTTGTTATTTTTATATTTTATATTTTTGAGCTGTACCAAAGAAACAAAAGCAAACAAAGCAAGGCCCACTATACTTTTCGGCGTGGAATGTGTGGTTAAATGGCCTGCTCTACCTGAGATATTGTTCCTCTTCCTGCTTCTCCTACTCTAAAGAAAGTGCATTGATTCCACAGTGGCAGCCACTAGAGACAAAGTCAGAGTGTCTAGAAAAAATGAAAACACGTTCCAAGGCTCAACCACTTAACAACTTGTTGAGACTTAAATACCCTGACTCCACAATTTGTGCTAGCAGATGGAATATAATTTGTAATTAGCGGTGTGTACCTTCCTAATATGATGGTGTTTCCTGTACACTCAGTGATTTATGCAAATCTCTTTACCTGCAAGCTTATGTTTTACCTCTCACCTCATTACTAAATATCATGCATGGCATAGTGTTCACTCTGAAGACAATGCAATTAAAACTTTCAATGAAGTAATCAGTAGGCCACAACAAGCAGGCGTCCCTGAATCTGCAGTCACACAAAGTAAGAAGCAAAAACTCTGCTACAGGTCTTGGGAGAAGCAGACTGGTTGATGGCAACATGCAACCACAGACCTGAGTGGAATGGTGTTCCTGTGTTGAGCTTGCATTGACAACTCTATGACCAAATGGCTTCTGATATTTGTCCTGGATTGTAACTGCACTGGGACTGCAGTATATTTATTATGTATTTATTCTTTGAGAGAACTAAGCATATTCTTTATATATTACCAGGCATGCTATATAACAGAGGTGGAAAGAATATGCTAATAATATTAATACAAGTTAAATTTGTTTATAATTCACAGGTAATCTCATAGTAAACATTTAAGCTGTTTAGTTTCTTAAAGGGCTTTTTTTGAGGGATAACCTATGAATTGCAAAACTAAGCATTATTTATAAACAATTTAAGTGGTTATTATGAATGTTTTGCTTCTATGTTTATTTGTGCACTTCATTCCTGCCTAGTGCCCACAGATGCCAGAAGAACATATCAGATACTCCAAAACTAGAGTTACAGAAGGTTGTAACCTGTTATGTGGCTGCTGGCAACAAAATCTTGGTCCTCTGGAAGAGAACTTGAACCAAATGCTCTTAAACACTGAGCCATTTCTGGAGCCCTTAAAAATATTTTTATTAAATTTTTACATTTTTATTTATTTTTTAAAAGAAAACAAATATCCTGTTTTCAATTTACATATCAATCCCAGTTCCACTCCCTTCCCTCCTCCCATCCCCTCCACTTACTCCCTCAACCTTACCCCCCCATCCACTCCACAGAGAGGGTAAGGCACATTGCTTTGGGGAATTATCTAGGCTGAGCAAGGTGTTATCCAAAGAGAATGGGCTCCCAAAAAAGCCAGTACAAGCATTAGGGATAAATCCTGGTGCCAATGCCAGTGCCTCCTCAGTCTGCCCCAGCCATACAACTGTCACTCACATTCAGAGGGAGTAGTGTGGACAAGTCCTGGTTCCTTCCCTGTCCGACTAGAGTTGGTGAGTGACCATTAGCTCAGGTAATCTGTTTCAGTGGTTGAATCCATCATGGTCTTGACCACTTTGCTCATATTCTACTTCCACTCTTCAACTGGACTTTGGGAGCTCAGTACTGTGCTCCAGTGCGGGTCTCTGCCTTTGTTTCCATCAGTTGCTGGATGAGCCTATAGTTCATGATCCTAGAGAAGCTAATAACAAGGTGAACCCTGAGAAAAAGGTACAGAGATTCTCCCAGGAAAGTCGAAATAGACAAGACAGCCTGACAAAATTGGGAGCATGGGGGTGGGGGGAGTAGTGAGGGTGGAAGGGGAAAAGGAGGGGTAAAGTGGAGGGGGGAGAAGAACTTGAGGGAATGGGACAGTCGAGATGAAGGAAGGACAAAGATGAGAGCAAGGAAAGAGATATTTTGATTGAGGGAGCCATTATGGGGCTAGCAAGAAGCCTTGCACTTTTATTTTTGAGGTTTTTCGAGATTATTATATAATTACATCATTTCCCCTTACCCTCTTCTTACATCATACCTTCCAGTATACTCTTTCTTACTCTCTTTCAAATCCCTGTACTCTTAGAGTCTTATCAGCATGGCTGCCTAAACATGAACTGAGCAAAGACAATGACAGCCAAACTGCTGAGGTGGACAGTTGGAAGTCTAGGAGACCTCAACCCTACACGAATAACTGCAGGCAACGAAGGAATGCTGAAAGCAGTAGAAAAATAGTCTTCCCCAGAGAAGAGCACACCAATTGGCGAGATTGATTTGTTGACAGTTTCATAGATGTGCATAATGCATTCTGGTTACTGTCACTCTCCGCTATGTCCTCTCTCCCTACCATTCATTCCTGTCCCTCCCGCACAAGTTCCTTTCTCACATTCATGTCTTTTTATTTTGCTTTGACTATAACCAGGTCCCCCATTGGGACCATGGGTTAGCAACTCTCTGCTCCAGCCTGGCAAGCTGGGCTGCGGGTACACCCCTGAGGACAATGGATGCCCCTCCCCTGGAGCCCACCAGTTGCTGTGGTTCAGTATGGAGGAGCCTGGCCATGAGCTTCCCCTGGATCTGCTGTTGACTACCAACACGGCCCGTTAGAGGCCCAGTGGTGCTACACTGACCAGTTTCAATAGGGCCATTCAGTGAACCTTGAAAAACTTACTCACCAATTAGGTCCACCACAGGCATGAGGGGAGCCCATTTTGTCATTTTGTATATTCCCTTGTGTCCCTGGAAGGTCAGTGACCTCCCGTCACTCCCTTGCAATTACAGCCACTGTCACCTTCCCATGATTTTCCCGTAAAGATTCTGGGTATTTAGTCTTTGGTATAATACTCTTCTATTGTTCACTCCAACAACAAAATGAAACAAAACAAATCAGCAGAATGAAGTTTTGATGGCAAAGTCGCCTATCAATAAAGACTAGAAGCTAGAAACAAACAGACAAAACAGAATACTTACTCATAGTAGTTTTCTTTTACTGGTTAAAATATTTTTACCTACGATTATGCTCCAACAATTCAGGGCATCTGGCAATTTTTGTGTATGCTGTATCCACAGTGAATATTGCTAGAGTGCATTTCAGTTTTCAAAAAATATTTATTTTGATTGCAATTGCTGCCTGTCTTGGTAAGATACCCTGGCAGAAACATCCTACAGGAGAACAGGTTGTTTTGGCCCATGATCCAAAGTCCCTCATTATAAAATGAGGAGGCAAGAGCTTGAAGCAGCAAGACATAGTACATCAGCCATCAAGAGACAGCAGTCAAGGGCTTTACCAACCCAAAGTTAAAGCTATTCTCCCATTCATTCCATAAAATAAAATTTAAAAACTGACATGGTATTCAAGTTTGTCACAAGTAGTGACCCCACTCCTGGCACCACATCCTGTACTAGTCACGTTTCTCTAGGGGAGAAATGAATTGGATGAATAAATATTACAAGAGGATTTGCTAGGTTAACTTACACAGTATGATCGAGGTGGTCCAACACTGGCTGCCTTTTTTACTTCTTGATGTATTGGGAGTAGAAAAGCCCAGTATCCCCCTCAGCCTTGGCGAGTCCTCTAACACTGAGCGCAGTCTACAGTCTTTACTTTTCTTTTGTGGTAGCATCACACAAAGTTGCCCAGTCTTCTCTTGAACAGCGCTATAATCCAGGCAGGCTTTGGTCTTGCAATCCTCCTGCCTCATCCTCCTGCTTAGTTGAGATTACAAGCCTGTTTTACCACACCCTGCTTTCTTTTGAATTTGGGGGCCAAAAATAATGATGGGATTGTAAAGCTTGTTGAGGGTAAGAAATAATTATTAATGTGTAAGTTATAACTATTAGTTTTTCTTAGCTGAGTAATATTCATTTTTGACTTCTTGAAAGTTTTTTTATAAAAACTCACAGAGACTTCTTTCTTTAAGAAGCCAATTCTTGATAAAAGTACATTTTCTAGAATGTCACTGTTCAATTTCTTTCCAGTCTCCTTTCAATGTTGTGTTTGAAATTACAGGTTTATCAAAGTTTCATATAAGATTAAATCTGTTTAATAAGTTTCAACCTACAGAGTTATTTTTGGCTGATCATTGTCAATGAATGCAGTAACAACATTGCCATTAAATATTACAGGAGTTCTGTGCGGTGTTACATAAATGGAAACACTGGGGTTATTCAATGTGCTGTCTTATCAAGCACTCATAGTTTTCAGCAAGCCTCTTTCCTGTCATTGAATCAATTGAGCTTTTACTTTGCAATGAAGAGGGTGACCCTAGTTCAAGAGATGTGCTTCAATGAACATTAGTGACTTTATCTTTTAAACAATATTTATTTATTATTCATAAAAAGAAGAGGTCATGAAGTTAAGGAGGAGTTGGAAGGGGAAGAGTATAGGGTGGGAATGATGCAAACACAGCACCAATATATGAAATTTTCAAAAGAAATTGAAGTATTTATTTTTGTGTATATGTGTGTGTATGTGTAAGGTGCATACATACCAAGTCTGTTTAAGGGTGCTTACATACCACAGTGGTCTTGTGGAGGTCAGAGATCAAACCCAAGAGTCATTCTTCCTTCTCCCATGCTTGAGACAGAGTCTCACATGTCAGAGCAACCTGCATGTGCCAGGCTCTCTGGCTCACATTTTCTATGGAGGGTGTCTTACTCTGCTCTCATCTGCTGTAGAAGTTCTGGGACTAAAGACACGAGTCTACCTTTACAGAGTTCCAGAGTTCCAGCACAGGTCAGCAGGTTTGAGCCTTAAGTGGTTTTTTTGTTTGTTTGTTTTGAGTTTTTGTTTTTGTTTGTTGTTTTGTTTTTATGCAAGATCTCTCTGAACACAGTTGCTTTAACTTTAAAGCAGAGAGAATAGTAGAACCATCACAAAGATCCAATGAGAATTTGCCTTAAAACCCATCACACAGTTTAACACACAATACATAATAAATCCTCCAAGCATGAATGTATCTGCCCTTCAATTTCCATTTCTTTACCTACCACAAAGAAAGAAAATAATCAAACCTTATTCATGACTGGACAGTTCTTTTCTGGTGTGTTTTCCTGTAAAGAGTATTTATCATGGAAGTCAAAACAGCCTATGAAGTTGAAATGCTACCTGTTTAGGGTCAAAATATTTTGTTTTTCTGAGATTAGTGCTGTTGGAAGTAGGGCTCTTTGCTTGTTGTTTGATTCCTAATTAATGTTGCTCTCTCTTGTCCAATCCAAAATAGATAGGAAAGATAGATGATAGATAGATAGATAGATACAGATATACATATATACATACATACATACTATGAAAATATTTGGTGATTAGTTTACATAAAGATAGGAAAGGTTTCTGAGCCATACTTTTGTAGGGACAAGTGTACTTTCAAGACTATATCGTTCTCACAGAGCTGCAAAAAGTGAGAGTTAGATCTCTCAATTTGATCATTTTTGCTACCTGGTGAGTTCAGTTGATTGTGTCTTTTAGGATAGCTGTTACGAAACCAGATCAACTGTTTGTAAACCATCATGAATTCAAGGGAGATCTCTCTTTTAGGCAAGGATTCTCTAAGAAAACAATAAAATGTATTACATTATTATTGCTCTCACTGTAGAACTATTATATATGTATATATATACATATTTATGATGTACTCTGTTTAGCCAGCTCCTTTCTTAACCTCAATCAATATTACATTTATCATTTTCATCTTGTTAAGAAAACAAATTCAGTTTATTTTATGATTTCATTTGGAGTAATTAATAGTTTTGTAGATAGGGTGTATTCAATATATATTTCTTGAGGGTCTCCAGTGGATCAGTGTCTTTTTCCATCTACACACACAAAAAATTAAAAATAAAATAAATGCTAAGACAGACATACTTGGATCTAATCTCCATGGGAAGTAGAAGAAGACAATATCTCCTGAGTAAATTGGGAGCATGGGGACCATGGGAGGGGATTGAAAGGGAGGGGAGCAGAGAGAAATATATAGCTCAATAAAATCAATAAAATAAAATGAATATTTATATACATACATGCATATATTTCTACAGACCATCACAATTACATTTCTGGAACACAATTCCTTACCAGAGTTTGTGTTGGTCAGTATCCAAGAGCACAGACATTTTCTTCCTTGCATTTATTAGTGAGGTGTTGTTTACTGTAGTGACAAACAATAGCATCAGTTCATACTGGCATTGGTGTTCCTTGGGCATCATGTAGCCCATGCTGGCATTGGTGTTCCTTGGGCATCATGTAGCCCATGCTGGCATTGGTGTTCCCTGGGCATCGTGTAGCCCATGCTGGCATTGGTGTTCCCTGAGCATCGTGTAGCCCATACTGGCATTGGTGTTCCCTGAGCATCATGTAGCCCATTCTGGCATTGGTGTTCCCTGAGCATCATGTAGCCCATGCTGGCATTGGTGTTCCCTGAGCATCGTGTAGCCCGTGCTGGCACTGGTGTTCCCTGGCCATCATGTAGCCCATGCTGGCATTAGTGTTCCCTGAGCATCGTGTAGCCCATGGTGGCATTGGTGTTCCCTGGGCATCGTGTAGCTCATGCTGGCATTGGTGTTCCCTGGGCATCGTGTAGCTCATCCTGGCATTGGTGTTCCCTGGGCATCGTGTAGCTCATGCTGGCATTGCTGTTTCCTGAGCATCGTGTAGCCCATTCTGGCATTGGTGTTCCCTGAGCATCGTGTAGCCCATGCTGGTGTTGGTGTTCCCTGAGCATCGTGTAGCACATGCTGGCATTGGTATTCCCTGAGCATCATGTAGACCATTCTGGCCTTGGCATCAAGGAATGCTGCAGCACTATCAGCATCACCAGGGTCTGTGTTTCTGGAATTTAGAGCAGTTCTAGGCTCCAGTTGTAAAGCACAGCTGTGAATGCATGAACTGAACTAGAAGCAGGTAATAAGAAATGACCCTAATGAACTTAATGTAGGTTTTGATTTACTATTATATTTAATAAAACAATAAAATGAGGCCAATAGATTAGGAGACCGTTACTACCACAATGATACTCAAAATATACAAGAGATAGCATGTGATTCTACAGTGTGTGTGTGTGTGTCTGTGTCTGTGTCTATGTCTGTGTGTGTGTGTGTATAAACACTGCCTGTCACTGTACAAAGGGAATAAGCAGCAAATGTGTTCAAGAGACCTCATTGCATCTTTGGACAGGCATGGATGGGGAGGCCTGGTAAGCAGGCTGAATATGTACTAGTTTGAATCAACTCCTGAGGCCTTGGGTGTAGAGCGCTGTTCAGTTCTAGGCTCCTGTCCTTGGGTGGCGGGTGCAAGGGGATACAGCTGTGAATGTGGGATCTTGGTGGTGGTGATGCTCTCTGCAGAGCGAGCTTGTTTACAGAAGGCTCCATGAAGGTAGACATTGCTGTTTCTAGGACAGACAAGTTGTGGGGCAGGAGCTGCAGCTCATCACTAATGTTCACTGTAAGCTCAGTGGACTCCAGAATGTCAAAGCAAAGGAATGACAGAGTTTAAAAATGTGATTGACACACTTCTGATTCTTAGTATTCTTTCTACGACGCAGAGTGATAATAATGTTACTGCTATTTTAAAAGCATTTATTTAAAATTTATGATAACATAAAAATCAAGAAATATAAAATATCATTGATGAAAATCTCTCTTCTTATTAAAATGCCTTTGAGACATTACTTTAGACAGTTTTTGGGAAAAGATAAAAAAAATCATCACTCACATTAAGATAAACTGGAAGCTGCTCCCTGATAGAAAACCCCATCTGGGCACATAGGATGTGGAAGCCCAGAGAGGTCAAGCCAGGGAGAACCACCGAGATAATAATTTCAAACTTCAAATGCTAAGGTGACTCCCATGATTTTCCTTCTGTGAGATATCCAAACCCCCATCAGGTTGGATGCCACTCCATCAGTACCAACAGATGGCACCAGTAGTTAGCAGAGAAAGGTTACAACTCCAGCTGAGATAAGCAGAGGGGATTAGAGTGTCCCAGCTACTTGTGAGGCATTAAGAAGCTGGGATATTTCAGATAATGTCATTTTTATATCCTTACCTAAGCCAGAATGCTTACACCATCTGTTTGGGATGCTCAGATTTCCTCCTCTGCCATCATAGGAACACACTCAGAAATTTAAAATATATTAATTGCAACCCATATTGAGAGTGCAGATTGCTTTTGATCTCTCCTTGCTCATTTGATTTTTAGGAGTACTAAATAACAAATAGCAGGTTGGGGCCACAGTCATCTTTACCCTTATACTACATGGAAGACCAGGTATATGCATCCATGCTCATATATACATACATACATACATGCACATGTCCATACACACACACATGCCACATCCATCCATCCATACATGCACATGTGCACACACACATTCACAAGTCCATTCGTAGACACATATGTAGACATACACATAAACATACTCTACCAGTCTGAGAAAAGAGAGTTAAATCTTTAGCAAAACAGTTTGGGGGATTTGTTCACCCTTCCCTTTCTAAGACATTTACTCTGTACATTATAGTATAAATGGTCTAGGAGTTTGGGTAATAAAGTATTCCTTGTTCTAATTCAGCTTTTTGTATAATAAACTCTATCACTAATATTTGTGCAAATGTGTTTCCTACAAGATGTTTTGGGAAATGGCTGCTATTTCCTATTGCATACATATTAAGCAAGAACTATTTTTTTCGTATTTGTATTAATGTATTCTGCATTACCATGAACCTAGAAAAAAATAACCACTCAGTGAATGATTGTCAACACACAAAAATTAGCAAAGTCTCTGTGTCTGTACTTGAGTCATAAATAAACACTAATAAATTTGCAGAGGCCTACACAGATAACACATTGTAAGGTATAGGGGGTTTGTGGTGTGAAGTACCTTGTGAGTGTTGGATCAGGGCAGATCAGAATGGTACCTAGGGCACAGCCATAGAGGATGCCAGAGGAATTTATCTCCAGGAGTGAGTGATCAACATGGGGTCACTGTCAGTCAATGAGAGAATGAAGTCATAGCTGACATGTGACTTAAACTTTGAATAAACACAGCAGGAAACTGAGCAAAAGGAATCAAAGCCAACATCTTGGTTTGTAGTTTGCTGAAAGCATAGAACATTCAAAGAAAACTAGAAATGTGAGTACCTATATAATAGATAAAATATGATTGCAAGTATGATTTTTAATAAATATGATATGTAGTGAATGGAAGAGAATGTGAACAAGAGTTGTTCTTACAGACAGAGGGAGGAGGAGTCTATTTAAAGAAAGCAGGGAGGCTGGTAGCAAGAAGCCACAAGAAGTGGAGGCTGAGGTCATTTTACCATCAGTGCTGCAGAATATGGAACCATCTTTATAGAGGAATGCACAGGTACATCACACTCATGAAAATCAGGTTCTCAGAGGACTCCTGCACTGAGAGCTCAGGAAACCACTGGTGGGGTAAACTCAGCATATTTATACAGCAGAGGGGATGGAAACCCTTTTTCAGTGAGCTAGGACAGAGACAGAAAAGAGAAGTTAAAGAAATTGTTTTCAAATCCTTGCCAAAAAAAATACCATGGTCAAATGGATCTTGACAACTAAAGGGTTGAAGAAAACCATAAAATGTTTTTTCAAACACAGTGAATAAATATAATGGAGAGAATGAGATTAAACATGCAAGAGAATATGACTGCACCCCAGAGGAGGGGAATAGCAGCATGAGAGACCTCGTGTAGGAGGGATTGAGGAAGCTGCTGCCCGCCCACCCAGCGATTTGGAAGTGGAGAGAAGTTAGAAACCATGAAGTTAATCTTTTCGGAAATGATTCCACTCACAGTCCACTGGGAGAAGAGGCATACTGAAGTAGATGCTAGAGAGAGAAGTACTTATCACCCACCCACCCCCCGCTAGGCCTGCTTCTGCTTGCTTTCCTTTGAACTTGCTCCTTAAACAGTTTCTGCCTTGCATGCTCAGAAAGCCATGTCTTTCCTCATAGACATTAAGATATCTAGATGTTCATCACTCAAGGAACAAGGTGCCAATGGTCTCACTATTAGCTTCTGGGACTCCCACATTGTGGGACACATTGTCTAAAATAGACCTCTAAGTATGGTCTGACATAAGACTCTAAGACATGGTCCTACTTACTGTTTGTCGTCATTTGCTAATATCTCTAGGTCTTTGTTTTCTTTATTGAAAAGCTCTGAAGTGACTCCAGTTTCAAATATTCACTATAGTTTACAGTTTTTCCATCTCTAAGACAGTATTTCTATCTTTTGGACTCAGTATTTAGTTATATGAAAATGTTTAATGAATGAGCCTACATTATTTCAATTAGGAATTCATGTATAAACTAGAGACTGGAAAGCGTACCAACTGCCTGCAGGTTTCTTTGAGCACCTGACAACATATAAAGTGAATAATCCCTTTATGTGTTTCCTAGTTGCTAGTGCAATTCCCGTAAAATAAATCCACCAAAAATTTTATCATTGTAAACAAAGCCAATATAATTATTCTGTGAGAGACAAAAATGTCTTCTAAACACATTTAATATGAACATTACATGTATTTTAATTATTAGTCAATCTTACTATATTCTAACAGGCATAAATTATGAGACCACATGTATATTATTCATCTCTACTTATCTGACACATTTAGTGTATACACACACACACACTATTTACAATGACCTTGTAATGTCGGTACTACTATTTCCACTCTAGAGATGAATAAAGCAAGAACACAGTGGTTATACAATGGCCACATTCATACGGATGCTCTCTCTCTAGACTCCCATAATTCATACCATTGCATTAAAATGTGGGTTTGGAAGCCCACATGTTATGTACCATTCAGTCCACGAGAGTCTATCATGTACCCGTGACCTAGTTTATCTTCCTCTAGTCTTCACCCAACTTGTCTCTGAGCTTCAGCTACTTGTCTTGGTTTCTTTCTCTTGCTGCAATTAAGTACCCTGAGAACAACAACTTAAGGAGCTTCTCTGGCTCACAGTCCACACTCTGGCTTACACTTCCATGGGGACACAGTCCACACTGGTAAGGAAAACTTGGCAGCAAACAGGAAAGGCCTGGTGGCAGGCACAGATGTTTGGCTAGTCACATTTTATCTGAAACTAGGAAACAGATAGTGGGACTGGGCTATAAAAACCAAGAAGCCCACCACCTGGGACCCACTTTCTCTAGTGAGATGTCTCCTTCTGAAGTATCTATAGTGATCACAAACAGCCCCAGCATATGGGAATCAAGTATTCAAGCAAATGATCCCATGGGAGACATTTCACCGTTCCATACAGTGCTTTTGTAAAGAGCCTTTAAAACAAGGTCTGGAGGCACTCATCTTTAATCCCAGCACTTGGGAGGCAGAGGCAGGAGGATCTCTGAGTTCAAGGCCAGCCTGGTCTGCAGAGTGAGTTCCATGACAGCCAGGGCTACACAGAAAAACTACAATAAAATAAAATAACAGTCTTTACACATATCAGGGTTCATATTTTCTACATTTTTATTTGTTATATACTAAGAGTTAAAGTTCATCTTAATAACCTAATACCACATTATTTTCCAAAGTGGTTACTTAAGTATGTCCAAATGGCAGTAGAAATGATTCTGTTGGTTCCTGTTCCCAGCATCTCTGGACCATCTTCATCTTGGTTGACTGAAGTGAGTCCTAAGACTGAAATAAAGGGGATTCAATGTTCTTGTCTCTTCACTCTCTTCACAATTCAGACATCAGGACAATACTAAACACTTTTGAGCATCAGTATGTACCTTTGAAAATTAAGATTAGTAGTTTAACTCACTAAAGATAGTATCTACATAACAGGTAAACCTAATAGGCATATCCCAGAACTGAGAAGGCTGAGGGGGAGTGGTGATTCATGGGCAGCACATACTACGTAGCAAGAGCCTTTTTTAAAAATATAGTGAAGTGCATACAGGCAATCAGAAATATAATGATTCTCTTCAGAATCAAGTCCTCTATAAATAATTAACATGATTGCATTGTTTTTAGAAACAAAAATCTAAGGTAAAAGTTGAATATCAAACAGGGTATTATGTGATCTTTTTATTGAAAATATGGATGCATTTTCAATTAGCATACATTTTTAATCACAGTGTTTGTAGATTTAAAATACAGTTCTCATGAGACACTTTGTGTTCAACTATGATCAAGACTTAAAGAAGTTAGTAAATCTGATAAAGTGTGGAAGAAGATTTTTGTTGAGCAGCAAGGGTATGGAGAACAAACGTTGTGGAACACTGGTGCATTCACAGGAAGTTAGACAATTGTATTATTGTTACATCAAAAATGTAATTCTAATTCCCCAACCTAGACCATGGAGAATAGGGGAGAAGTAGACAAAACTGGAGCTGAGAAGTTACTAGGCAGCAATCCAATTTCAGGAAATCACCTGAGTGGAAAGTATGCAAGGTTATAATCACAGTATTTTGTCCACATGCCTCCATTCTTCCCATTTACAATGGTCATTGATATTCTGTATTATTGTATGTTGGAGGTGTGTAATTGGCACATTGATTTTGAAGGAGTTTACAATTAAGAGATTGCTTTAGTCTCAGAAGACTAAAGTCTTTTGGACTTTGAAGCTGTTAAGACTGTGAAAGATCTTGGGGATTCTTTGAAATTGATCTAAGTGCACTTTTCATTGTAACATGAAAGTCTGTGGTGGCCAGATATTGGAATGTGGTTGGTTGTGGGAGAATAGCACCCTTCCGTACATATATTTGATTACTTGGTCCCCGTTTGTAGAACTATTTGGGAAGGCTTAGGAAGTCTGGCCTTGGTGGAGGGGGGGTATCACTGGGGGTGGGCTTTGAAGTTTCACAAGTACCCCCCAACTTTTCCAGTAAGCTCTCTCTTCTCTCTCTTTCTCTTTCTCTTTCTCTTTCTCTCTCTCTCTCTCTCTCTCTCTCTCTCTC
>LOJH01028759.1:0-17644 GCA_001685095.1 Ellobius talpinus | reverse complement strand
TGTTTTTTCTAAGCACACAAAGAAAGAGAAAACAAATATGTGTAAGTTTGGTGCTCATTAAAGAAATAAATATTTGAAATAAAAACTCCTCTTCAGTTACCACGTTGGCCTTCAGATGTCTGTCCTCCTTGAATAATTCACAGAAGCCTTTACTACAGAGGCCTTGCTAAGCTGGATCCAGTGCTCGGATGGAAAGTATGGGAGAAGAAGCAGGAGAGAGAAAGAACAAACCAGCACAGACGTCTACCTGTGCACAGCATGGCCAAGGTTCGTCCCAGCCAGCTTAAGTGTGAGGTGAGAAGCCTAAGGACCTGGGTGAGAGCCACTGCTAAAGGCTCCACTCTCAAGGACAGAGCGCACTGTGTGACGGAGCCCAGCCACTGGGACTTCTATGGGAGAAATCAATGGCATCACGCAAGGCAAACAAACCACGCCATCATTTGTGTGGACTGTAGAGAACAGCTAGGAAAGAAGACTGCTGCAGCTGTCAGGGTAGGTGAGCGCGAACACGCACATCTACTCAGGCTGTGAAAAGAAGCGATGTCACCAAAATACCACTTGGAGGTAAAAAAAAATCTGTGAGTAATGGTAGATTGCCTATGCATGTGAGAAACGGAGCAATGAGAGCTGGCTCTCAGAATTCCTCACTGAGGAACTTGGGTTACGTTATTCCCATTAAGGAAAAGAGGAAACGCACGGTTGAGATAGGTGCATTTTATTTCTGCTTTGAGTTTATATTGACTACAATGACAGTGGACAAACCAATTACAGGGATCTATCAAGCATCTGGATCTAGAATTCTAAACTCAGGTGAGAAATTTGGTAGAAAGTCCTACCTATGAGTCATGAGCAGATAAAGAGGCAGAATTCAAGGTGCAAGACAGAAGGATACTGTGTAGGCAGAGAATGGTGGACCATTTTAAAGAGTAAATATCAGGGACCTACTATGGGGAATTAGTAACCAAGATGGCTGGAAAATACTAAAGCAGTTGTTCCATTTGCACACTCTTCTTGTACTAACCTATCCATAATCCTACTTTGAGTGATGTACACAACTGGTTAATTCACCAAATAGAAAAGTTATTTAACTTTTCATTGATTATGGTGCATTTGAACCTTTCCAGCCTCTTGGCTGGACTTCATATAAATGGAGCTCAGCAAAGAAAGAAGTATCTTGATAGAGGGAGCTATTATGGGGTTAGCGAGAAACCTGGCAAGTCCCAGGAATCCACAAGGATAACTCCATCTAAGAATCTAAGCAATAGTG
Source organism: Ellobius talpinus (assembly GCA_001685095.1). Classification (NCBI taxonomy): domain Eukaryota; kingdom Metazoa; phylum Chordata; class Mammalia; order Rodentia; family Cricetidae; genus Ellobius; species Ellobius talpinus. The sequence continues at coordinate 16,377 of LOJH01028759.1, read as the reverse complement.
GAGAGGGTGCCTGAACTGCCCTTCCCCTGTAAGCAGATTAATGACTATCTTAATTGTCATCATTGAACCTTCATCCAGTAACTGATGGAAGCAGATGCGGAGATCCACAGCTAAGCACTGGGCCTAGCTCCTGGAGTCCAGTTGTAGAGAGGGAGGAGCGATAATATGAGCAAAGGGGTCAAGACCATGCTGGGGAAACCCACAGAGACAGCTGACTTGAGCTAGTGGGAGCTCGCTGACTCCAGACTGACAGCTGAGGAGCCTGCATAGGACTGAACTAGGCCCTCTGAATGTGGATGTCAGTTTTGTAGCTTGGGCAGTTTGTGGGGCCACTGGCCACGGAACCCGTATTTATCTCTAGTCCATGAACTGGCTTTTTGGAACCCATTCTCTATGAAGGAATACCTTGCTCAGCCTAGATACAGGAAGGAGGGCCTTGGTCCTGTCTCAAGTGATGGGACAGACTTGTTGATACCCCAGTAGGAGGCCTCACCCCTTTGAGGAATGGATGGAGAGTGGGGTGGGGGAAGGTAGGGAAGCATCAGGAGGAGACAGAGAGGAAACTGGGATTGATATGTAAAATAAAAAAGCTTTGTTTTAAAAAAATAAAATAAAAACTGGAAAAAATGGAGCTCAGCTTTTCCAAAATGTTTTGTGGTCATTAGGTCTCTATTTTACTGAGTGGAAGTTTGCTCAATTTTCCAATTTGAAAATCTGAAAATTTCTACAGATTTTTGTTTCCTGCACCTAATAAATATAGCCTGCTACTGAAGAAAAGCAAATATGCCATTTTGTCTACATAAGGCATATAACTTCAAGTATTTTATGAATACAATTTCCCACGTATCATCCTTGTATAAATCCTCATCCTAAACTTAATAACTGATATTTCCTATGCTCAGTCGGTGACATTTAGGGCCATGGGTTCTGCTGTATCTAGAGGTTAGAAATATTTACTTCAAGCTACGTCCCTCATCTTCAGCCAATCAATAGATATATTTGATTCTAAAGACAAGGAAGCATTTATTCTGTTTATCATTAAAGAGGAACTATTACACTTACCTATTTTCCTATAATTATAGCTTTGACTGTTGCCTAGCATTGACAATCTTATTTTATAACTGGGTCAACTGGGTTAATTACGGTAAACCTAAGCTGAGTAGAATCTACACAAGACAAAGGAGATTCCATCCAATTCCAACTCCAACAAAACATCTTCTGAAGAAGAGGGAAATTGTATGTCAGATGGCACAGAAGATTTGCACTCACTTTTTGTGGGCATCATCTCGTGGCCACATCTCATTTTCCAGTCACTTTTGCTTTGCTAGGCTAAACGCCAAGAGCAATTATGCAGAGCACAATCAAGAGACTGCATACATGCAAAGAAAATGCGGTCTCTGACTTACATGCGTGCATGCATACAATGAAAATGTGGTCTCCAGTTTGGACTGGACTCCAGCTTGGACAGGGAAGTCCAAGCTTAGAAATTAGAAGTAGAAGTGGAAACTAAAGTCCCCTATAAGACACCCTTTGAAGTTTCTGATGCCCTTAACTGCACTCACAAAAAGGTTATGTTTTTAGAGAAGGTATAGGCACTGAGGGCCAAAGTGAGTCTTATTTATTCCTAATTCCAATGGAATCCTCCTTCAGAAAAATTCTCAAATGCACTTTTCATTACTTTATACAATTAGGTCATTTGTTAAGCTCAAAGGAAGAGAACAAATAGGACTTTGGGAATTTGTATATCAAATTACCTGCCTAATCTTTGTAGCTAAATTAAGAACAAATTAAATGCATTGCATAGTATCTAATGTGAAACTACGAAGCATGCATAAAAATTTATTGGTGTGAGTTGGAGTTTAGGCATTTTTCACTAATACATAATTACAAATCAATAAATATTTGTTATAAAATGAAGCCCAACATGATTTTTAACAGGATTGATAGAGCTTTCTTCTACAATGAGCTAAGAGAATGTGACCATGGCAACTCAGCCACCGCAGAAGCAAGGTAAACACAAAGCAAGCAACCGTGGTCAGTAGAAGGAGGTTACTATAATTATGAAATGCTGCTGCATGCTCACAACACTTGTCTGCCTGTTAGGAGCTCACCGAGTCAATAAAAAAATTATGAAGTGCCTAGTAAAAACCTTACAGGATGTGAGAGAGGAATGGAAGCATATTGGTCCAGAAGCAGGCTAGGAGCAATGGGAGCAGGTTTATCTTGCTGAGAAAGAGAAGAGTTTCATCTGAAAACTTGGTCTATGCCTGTGGAGCTGGTCTTTGGTCTGGGCCTAGATGAAGGAGTGGGACTTCATTGCTCAGTTTCTCCAATTTCTACAAGGAGGATGGAGAGATATGTAATCTCAACCCAAGAGCCCGTGTAAACTTAGGTCAGAGAAACTCAAGATGCTCAGTGTTCTAGTCAGTTCCAGGGTGCTTCTGGCACATCCTGGCAGGGACCGATGGTTGCTACACAAGGTTGATGGATTAACTTGGAACTGAACACAAGACACTTAGAATAAAAGGGTAGCATTGCAGAAGGCACCCTTGTTTGATCTCCAGATCATGGCTAGATTATGCTGAATGCTTAAAGGGGATCAATGACTATCTTGGAGAGTCCAAAGAGAAATGCAAGCTATTTTTAACTCCAGAAATTGAATGTCTTTTGAACACAGAAGCAATATAATGCAGAAGTACAAGGTACAGATTCTGCATTCAGACTAGTTGAGTTCAAATCAGACCTCTATGTTTTACTTACTATGATAGCATAGGCAAAAATAAATTCACCTTCTTTGCATCACAATACCTCATGGGTAAAGCTGATCTATAGAGAGTCCTACATCTCTGAGGTATAGGAAGATTACTAGTTAACATATGGAAAGTGTGAGAACAGAGCCTGGCGTGAGTCAAGCAATTGAACAACATCTGCCACTTTATCATCTTTGTTTGTTTTCACAGATTATATGAGATCATACTGAAAACTGGAAATAGCTATTTCCAACGTGCTGTTTTTCTCACAACCTTTCTGGCTTGCTGATAAATCTGAGTTTCAGTCTTGTTCCCTTTTCCTGCAACATTATAAATGCCTCTTCTGTTCTTCTGCCATCTGTCTAGCCTGTTTTAAATGTTATACCTTTGTGAGGCTTGAATCTTCTCCTGTCCAGCTCTCTACAATCTCTGTTCCTGCACTTCTCTCCGAATTGAAGGTGAATCATTCTTCACAAGGTCAAAGAATTTTCCCTTGAATAAATAGACTTTTCATACTGTTTATCAATAATTTTTTGAAATTGTGGTTCCTTTGACAAAGTAATTAAGCTAGATTTTCAAATACAGTTGGCAGTGGCAATCACAATGCTCTCAAAATGGCACAGACAGAGGATAGACAGAGGGACCGACAGAGAGAGAAGTCAAGAAATAAAAGACGGTGGTTTAGTAGACAACCAAACCTGAGAAGCTGATGTATAAATGGACAAAGGCTGAGAGATAAGTGTTCCAGATATGTCAAATGACAGCAGCCGAGTGAGATGTCTATGAAAAGAAGGAACTCAAGCTAAGAGATAAAAGGGAGGCATTTCAAAGTGAGAAATTAAAAGATGTAAGATTGATGTTATTGCTAAATGTGGTACTTTGTGCTGCATCAACCTGATAAGACTGCTACTGTGGTCCACAGAGGCCGCTTCCTTTATAAATTCCAGATTAGGGTTAGCCTAAAAAAATTTGCATGAGATTTGGGGGTTAGAAATGAATCAGTAGCCAATGTCCTCTGATGGCACTTACAGATGGGAGCTAGAAGTGACTCCTCTTCACCCTCATTCCACACCCAGTTTCTTCTCTCGGTCCTGTTACCCCACACATCAGACCCCAGTGCAGCTTCCACTCCACTAAGGATGCATTGAACTTCAGGAGGCTGCGGAGGGTCCGGGCCAGCCTTCTGCTCAGCTCTCAGAGCTTCACTCTTCTTTGTACAGTTTATTTCTCAAATGAGTAGCTTGTATCATAACACATGCAGTGCTTCCATGCCTGATAGATGCTGCTCACTAGATTGTAGAGTATAGCCTGGACCTTGCAGAAAAGAACAGAAATATAAGCCTCATTAGAACATCGAAATTGGAGGTTTGACTTTCATTACTGCATCTTCAGTGCCTAGACCAATACGCTGTATGTAGTAAGGTCTAAGCAAATACTGGCTGAACACATCAATCAATGGCTGTTATCAGTGACATGACAAGCTCTTACTTCATGGATGGAAGAAACTGTTTATTAAGTTCAGTTGTCTCTTTTGAAACAAAGTTTACAACAGAGTTCACGAAGTGTATCACAACCACATAAAGACGCCAACACAGACTCTACTAGACAAGCTTAGCCTATAGAAGAGCAGGGTCATATAGAAAAATGATATGGTAGGAAAGTTTACATTCCTCACCTAAAAAGGGGGTATTTGTTTAATATATTTCTGTCACAGAATTCTTTATCATTGTTGCTTTTTCTTTCTTGGGCTAGAAATGATCTGAGAGGTTTCCTCCGCCATTCAGGAAAACCATTTCCAGCTATAAATATTAATGGGTTTAGTAATAAATTACACACTTGAATGGCATTTTATTACTTAAAACTAAAATATTAAAAACCTTATTTGAAATGCACAGAGAAATCATGTAATTTAAATCACCTTAGACTTGGAAATGGACCAGAAGCCACTGCTTAGGAAGAAGTGTAATTTTTTTAAATATGCATTTTGGTAATGGGCCAACATATTCCACAAAAAGTCGTCTGGAAAGGAAGTGGACAGTCCTCTGCTACAGTGTACTTTTTTCCAGATAAGCGAACTCTTTATTTGCTTCCTTTAAACATTCCTCAAAATTAATAACAGGAGCACTGGAGTCAGATAGGTCATTTTTGGAGCATTAAAGTGAGATTTTCCTCTCCCTGAAAATAAATTTACTCACAGTGTTATAAGCCAAGATAAAATTTTCTCCAAAGTAAATCCCTACAGGTTGTCGACATGAAATGCACACTTATTGGCGTTTCTCTAAGTTGTAGTTCCTCCTTTGGGAAATTTCAAATTAATAATTCAAGTCTTGATAGTAATTTATTTCTCAACCATATAGTGTATGGATTCCACAGATTAATTCTATCTGATCATTTTAGATATAGAAATAATAATTTTATTAAGGGATCTATCTGTGTCACTCATGATACCTTCAATCAATGTTTAACATGACTAATGATTAAAATACTCCCTAAACTTCTCAATTGAAATTGGTTACAAAAATACTCACTAGATGCTCAAAATGCTTAATGTAGTAAAAGTGAATCATTTTATATGAAAGGTACTACATTTGGAAAATGTCCTTCACCATTTCCAGTAGAGATGATTTTTCTGCCACCTCCCATTTAAAACTTTTAGAGACTGATTTTATACAAATAAAATCATGGTTTCTTTATCTTGATGGGCAACTACCATTAGAATCCACCTCAAACCTTCTTTTGGGGGTGATTCATATCTATTTTTGTTTAATCTAACATATAATACCCCCACGTGTCCTCCTTCTATTGATGAAGACCAAAATCAACATCGCCAAGGTATCTACACCACAAAAGTCTCCTTTCCAATAATAAGCATGTCACATTTTTGAAGACTACACACAACCATCAATTTCCCCAAACGTCTTCTTTCTCTCCCTGATCGCTCCACTGATTTCTCCACGGCGTGTATTTTTCCAACCTTCTAGAGTCAGTTGCACACCCAGCCGCATGCCTGCCCAGCTATAAGGCCTTGATGAGGGGTCTCCTACTCCTTCTCTTATCCCTACTTTTCATTTAAACAGATGAATATTCCATTGACAGTTATTAATCAAATTGAATTGGCTTGAAACACAGAGCAAAAGTAATCTGGAGAAAGAAATGTGCCTTCAAAGGAAGTTTTCCACTATAACCACCGATCAATTAGCAAGATTAATTAATCAAGTGTTAATCACTGCAGGAAAATTAAAAAAAAGAAAAAAGAAAAACACACCTTTAGGAATTCTCAGAATAACCATTAAACAAAAAAGTGACACAAGATTAGTCATGCTAGGCTGCTGGCTCTTCACCTTTAACGAGACATCACACTTACAAATGGAAACAATGAGGTCCCCAAATACATAACTGTATCACAAATTTGATGCGAATCCCTGTCTTTCAAGTACGGGTTTCTGTTCATGACAGCTCACATCTCTACCATGTTCACATATATACTGAAAAGGACACATCATCTCAAAGTCCAAGTGCTCAGAGAAAATGAGGGAACCTGTGTTCTGCCCTTTCCTATGAGAATAAAGAGGCAGCATGTATATTTTCCTAATAGTAAATCACTCCGTAAATGTAACACAATATGAAATGTTTTCCCTTTATCTTTTTTGTGATTCCTACATTTACTAAGAAATGAAAGCTTGCTATTTAATAAGCCAGTTAGCTGAAAGAAGTGGTCATAACTCATTCCCTAAATCTTGTATCATTAGCCATTTAGATGATTTCTGCCTTTACTACTATAAATAAAAATTTAACAAGTGTCCTTGTGTATAAATACTTTATGCCTTTCTGTTTGTATAAGAGGATCCAGGGCAGAGAAGTTGTCGCATGTGATTTCACACTTCTGAAAAGTAATAGAGTCTAGACTGTCATGAGAACTCTTGACCTTCGGAACCCTAACACTACGGTACCAATAGACTCAGATAATCCATTACTATGAAAAGTAACCCTGTGCATGGGCAGCTATAGAACACCAGCTGTAGGCTACATCCACATACACCTGTTGCTATTACTCCTTCATAACTCTAGACAATCAAAAATGCCTACAGAAGCGAGAGATAAGGCTCTGTGGCAGAGTGCTTGCCTAGCATGTGGGCCAGTTCCCCATGGGACATCATAACGAATGCAACTAATAAGTAAGCAAAGCATCTATAGATGTTGTCAAATGCCCCAGGTTGTTGTGATAGGGTTTAAACAACTAAAAACATTCATTCCCCTTAGCTTCCCACTTGGATCAGTCACTAGTCCAAGACAGTAGACTCAACCACAGCATATCGATCTACATTTATGCTAACCTGATTTGAGAGAAAGAAGGAAAATCAATGCACACACTTGTAAAAATTAGTAAAGATCCAAAAAATGGTGCAAAAGGGTTTGCGGTTGCATGGGACTATGAAACTGCTCAAGTTCAGACACCTCTGAACATCCAAACACACCTCACATTGGGAAAAAAAAAGGACTGGTTTTTTGAGTCACAAATGACCAAGCTGAATATGTAAAACACAGTCTTTCAATGGCCTGCAATACAGGACACCTCACTGCAAACAGTGAAGACAGGACAAAGCCTTGAATAGAGACAGATTGATGTGTAAAGAAAAAGAAGTAGAAGAGGTTAATGAATTATTTCTAAATCAATATAATGTAATAAAATTCTCTCATCTGTGAAAATGGGAAATTTGCATTTATGCCCAGTGAAATATAGATGAACAGTGATTGTGGTTATTACACCTGTCACCGTGAAAAAAAGTCAGGGCACATTATCTACTGGTTACATTTCTCCAAACTGATTAACCTTAATACATTTCTGCCTTCACTGATCCTACAGAGTTTACTGAATATGGCGTGTCTTGATTAAAATTGCCCACATCTTAATTCAAGTCATCCTTTCCTCTAACTCCTGTATCCTTGACTATTTCTTTAAATTAACTGTTTAACTAATGAGAGTGATGCAAGTCCTTGCCCATGATACTTACAAGCTCAAATGGGCATCCCTCGAAAGGAAACTTTCTAGAAGATGAAAGGAAAATATGAAAACAGTGATATTTTGTCATCTCTAATTTTAGGATAGAAATTATTTCAAAAGACAAGTCATTATTTTAAGAAATATGGAGAAAGATATTTCTGGGTTCTTTTCTGTACTTAGCATATACTGCATGCTGCTTTCTCTACCCAGGCCCATTTAGAGATCTCCCCTCAGTGTAAAATTTTGAATCAAGTGCTTGGTTGGACTTATAGGACACTCCCTCTCTAATTCTTGATTGTGTTTAAGAATCATAGACGTTAAATCTTCCTGTAGATACTTTGTGAGGAAAATTAGCTTCATTCTCATCATTAAATTACTCCTGTAATAAAAGCAATTATAATTGATGTTGTACCTGGGCATGGTTTTGTCATTTGCTCACGCAGCAACTGATCACATTTCTCTAACAACTGATCTTATTGTTTCATTAAGAGAACCAAAAATATCCAATTATCCAACTGTTTGTCTATAATTTATAAAGAAAAATGATAACTCTTGTCTTTTCAACTGGGTCAAATCTAGTGCGATTGTTGCCAAACAACTGAAATATTTGGGGATTCTTTTTTTATTAAAAAAATCTATATATGATTATGAAAAGTGAAACTGTAGACCCAAAGGGCAGATTTTAAGTACCACAAATGACACAGAATCTCCCCATTCAAAATTTTGCTAAAACAGTTAGTTCTGCATAGATTTTACCTTTGTCAAAAGAAAAATATTATTATTAAATATATGTCAGATTTATATCAATAATTTTTAAATGTTCCATTAAAACAATTGTAACTTTTTAATAATCTTGAGCTATGAAGCCAATACTTTTGCCATTTCACAATATAAACCAAACTGACCATAAATTCTCAATCCTCTCACCGTAGCCCCTTGGGTTCTGAGTTACAGGGAGGACAATGACATTCAGCCCTTGCTTGTGGTGGTGATGGTGGTGATGGTGTTTTTGTATGGGAATATATGAGTGTGTATGTGAGTGTGTGTGTGTGTGTGTATTTAGTGTGTTTGTAGTACTGGAGATTGAACTCTGGTACTTGAGGATGCGAAGCCAGAACTCTTTTGCTAATCTGTATTTCAAGCACTATCCCTTTAATCATCTTTTAGACACGCTTTTTGTCAAATCTTTACATAGCGAATTCATTTGCTATGTTGCATACATGAAATATAAATTAGATCCATGTTCTTATAATTTCCATTTATAATAGTTAACTTATTATTTAATAGTGTATAGCATTTTAATCCATACAAGATCTTTTACCTAATACATGTCCACACATATGCACATAGACACACACACACACACACACACACACACACACACCATGTGGTTAAACTAATTTATTCTGTGGACCAAAAAAAAATAGGAGGATATATAATCTTATGATGAATAAAATATTGATGCATTGGAACTAGATTGAAATAGTAAATATTTTGTTTGGATGAACAAATAGGAACTTGCCCTGATTAGGTCTGTCAGAAGCAATATAACTGACCAAACATAATATGCACAGATTTATTCTCGAAGAAAATTGCTTCTGCCAAGTTTCCTTCAGAATAGAGTACAAAGAATTCTTACAAGATACACACATTCTCTTCCACCTCCCTCCCTCCCTCTCTCTCCTCTCCCTCTCTCTTTCCTTCCCTCTCCTTCTCTCTCTCCCTCTCTCTGCATCTGTTTTGTATGCTAAATAACCCATCTTTATATAACACTGAAATAGCCAAACCTGAGCTCTTAAAATATCTTCAAGTTTCCTTTAATTAATCTGAACCACAGAGAGTATGAGTGGAAAGAACATTACAAAGTAACAAATGCCCCTGCCTGTAATGAGATGAAGTCCACGAGGAATAAGCAAGAATAAGCGCAAATCTAGTTGTTTTTAGAACCTGCTGAGATTCTGTTTCTCTGCAGCAGATCCAGGAAAAGTGTGAGGCAGAATAAATGTCCTATTTTCTTTCTTGTACCTGAGGATTATGTTAGTTGAATAGGTGACTTCATCATTTTTTTGAACTGTTTGTAATTCTAGGACAATTGCCATTCACATATTTTTTCTCAACTATTCTAAGGCATCAATTCAACCTGTTTACACAAAAATTGCCAGGAAATAGTAAGTCACGGTACAATGCCACACTTTCTCCTTGGCCAAGGTGACCCATTCAGTAGTAAAGGGTTCTTCCTATAGCCTTAACATAAAGTTGCCAACATTTATAACTTTTAATGTTAGTGACAGTCATACTCGTTAGGGAACCTATGAGAGACAAACACAGAAATTACTTAAAGAAGGTCTCAAGGTCAGTTTCTACAATCCACCAGGAACATTTGCAGACAGTTGGAATGGCTTAGGATCTGTCAGTAATCTTTTAGGATGCCCTTCATAGACCACCTGTTCCTTCGTTATTTGATGTGACCAGGGCAAGGTTTGGGGTGGTTTGGTTTGGTTTACACAGATTACCAGGTTTCCATTATAGTTCAGACTATGTTTAAACTCAAGCTCCTAAACCTCATGAGGGCTGGAATTTCAGTTCTGCATCATAAGAAATCCATTTTGGAGCAGGTTAAACAAACGAAAGCACATTTATCCTAAGGCCCAGATCGGAGACAGCATCGCCTTCAACATTTTCTCCACAAGAGAGGCTGATTAAGCTCTTTCTGCTTTGATGCAAAATGACAATAAAAGTGCAACTGGCCCTTGTGTTTCCTTATAGAAGGAAAGCAATGTAGCAATGAAATATGCTCCAGCTTAATCATTTTTAGTTGAAGATTTGTTGATTGAGGAAGGTAGCAAGAAAGACATTAGCTAATTTCCATCCAGTTTCCAACTGTTTGCTCATACAAGAACGAGAGTCGAGAGTTCCCAAATCTAGAGACCTTGAATAAAAGCTTTTTTAAAAACTTTAAAACCAGGACAAAATAGCATCTTTCTGCATGTAAGAAATGAAAAAAATACAACTTAATAATGCAGACACCGAAAGTAAAATGAACGGTCCCTCTTTAGTCTAGAAGAAAAAAATTGCAGATTATATCCCCAGGAAGTTGCTTGAAAGACAAGATCAATTGTCAATTCTATCATAGACTTTTAAATAGCACTGGATTAAGAGAACCACCAGAGACTTTTCATGGTATTTTTTCCATGTAGAAAAGTCACCTCAGCTCTGGTAAGTGGACCAGATGACTTCATAAACCACATCCTCGTTACTCAGAACTGGATTCCCCTGTCAGTATTTCAGTATTATTAGCTCCGTCCCCAATTTCAATGTGCTTTTAGTAGCCCAGTGACCACTACTGATGCTAATCAGGCCTCTCATTTTCATAACCAGGGATGTTTAGCATGAAGTAGGTCAGGCAAGAGGAGGAAATTATAGGTAGAGGAGACAGCGAGTGCTAGAAATATTAAATTCGTACATACATGGAGCCTTCCATTTATAAATTGATCATTCAGGTAGAATTTGAAATACGTGTCAGATTTCCTGGTTCTGATCTCTCAGTGACATGTTTTCAGTGCTGGTGAATGCTTATACACTTTGATATTCCCATAGCAGTTCACTGTGCACATGGTTCATCCTGTGGTAGACATGGCTTACTAGATTTGAGATGGTAAAAAGGTTGTCACTCCTTTACACAAATGACGGTGTCACTTCATGAAAACAAGGACATTCCTCTTCCCCTCTTATTCACACATGTGGTGCTTGTTCATCCTCCTTTCCTTCCATAAAAGACAAAGAGGTCAAAGCCCTCCTGAAACTTCTTTACTTTAGACCTGGAAAGTCACTTGTTAATTCAGGGCTGATACCAAGCTTATCTCTATTTTTTACCAATGTATTGTTTCCGTGCAGACACATAATAAAACATTACTAAACTTGATGTTTTACAAAGCAGTCTTTCAAAGTTTCTGTGAGTAAATAATTTGACAGAGCCTGGTGAGGACAGCTCACCTCTATGGTGTCTACAGCCTCAACTGCAAGACTTGGTGGCATTGACAAAAATCTACCAATAGTCTTGAATCAGACGAGGGTTCTTTCACTTCTGAGTCTTAGGTTGAGGCTCAGAGCTTTGCTGGGGCTGTGACCTGGGTGATATGCATACAGGTACCAACGAGCCACAGCTTCTTACAACTTGGGATATGGCTTTAAAAGATGAGAAAGTGAGAGGGTGAAGCTGAGCCCTTTATTACAAAGTCTTAGAAGTCATGAAGTATTATTTTTCCACATGACATTGGTCAGAACAATCATAATGGAGAATATATAAGCCCATCCTCCAGGAGGAGTTGTTGACATTAGGTGATGTAGCATGGGAAAGAGGTGGACGGAAGCATACAATATCACTAGTTATAACCATCCATATTTTCAATAATTATTTCATTTTCATAAGGATAATCTTTTCTTCATATTCTAGGCAATATGCAAAGGAGTATGAAAAGAGTATTCATACTAATATAAGATAAAAAACTTTACCTTCAGGGAATAATCATGACTGCATTAGATTTAAGTAATGATTGATTATTACTGACTCTATTTTGCATATGAGTAAACTGAAAATTCTCGAGTTTAGAAACTTTCCAGAGAGTCATAAAATCAACACACAGTGAAAAAAATCACATTACAGAAGAAAATCTTCTGTACCTTTTTATTCTATCCCACTAGAACACTTACCAAATCCAAAAGATAATTATTTTCATGTAACACTAGTTAAAATCCAACTACTATAGCCCTGTATCTAATTATATCTCACATTTAAAAAACATATTTGTGATAACTAATAATATATAACTAATGTATGTTATTGTTAATATTAGTACATAATAAATGTATAACTTATGTTAGACACAATCAAGACAACAAAAGCCAAAGATCAGCAAAAACAAATGATGCAGAACCAGGACTACGTTTTATTTTGTTCTTGCTTGGAATCTTTGCAAATTTCACATTACTTAGTATATGATCAACATACTTTAAAAAGGAGAAGAAGATATGTTACTATGTTACTGCTATTTATTTTATGTTAATGGTATGTATTTTAAAAATGTTCAAAGGCTGAGTACAAAAAGACAAAAGTAAAGATGTGGAATATAAATGAAAAGACCTCTAACTTGTCTGGAGTCTATTTCAGTTTCTCATAGCAAAGTACTCCAGACTGGGTGGCTTTAAAATATGTGTATTTCTTCATAGTCCATAGACTAGAAATCCTTCATTGTGGTATTGGTGAAGATGGTTTCTCTGGTTCTCTCTTCAGCTTATAGATAGATGCTTTCTTTGTCTTTTCATGATCTTCCTTATGTATGTGTCTTTTACAGCATTCTTTTTACAAAAAATAAAACTAGTTATATTAGATGCCAACCAAATGATCTCACCTGATCCAGTTATGGCTACAATATCCCTATTGGAAAGAGTACATTTTGATACTTTGAGTTCAACTTCAGCATGCAGATTTGGGATGGCAAAATTCAATCCATAATAGAGTTTTCTCAGGTCTGCTTTATAAAAACAAATGAAGAAAACTTATTAATAGCATCCAAGATACCAGAGGAGCTCATACAAATATCTGAGTGACTCTACCCCTGACACTCTGACACTCTAGTGGGTTGGCTGAGGTAAAGGCCAGTGTTTTCTTTACTTCCACAGCGGGACAACAAACAACACAGAAGCATCCCTTCTATTACCAGTTCTTCTATCTACCATTGTCTTACTTTGGTTGTTCCCATAACACTTGTTATGTCTGGGTCTCTACTAATGATGCCCATGTATAGCTTCTACTCAAAAGGCTATTTCTTAATGGTATTTCTCCCAAATGTTCAGGCCGAGCTCAGGAATTCATAAATAAGTAAAGACAAACCTTCAGATACCTTGCCAAATGAATTCAGAATATATTCTGTAAACTATGAGAGAATGGAAAAAAATTCATTCACTACTAATACCAAAACTATGTACCTAAAAATTCAAGTGGCTTTTCAGATGGCTTAGATGGTTTTTGTCCTAAGTATGTTTATCACTGCATTGTTTAGGTCTTGACTATTAAGCATGGTAGGAAAATAAGCATCCTATGCCCTCATTCTTTTGTATAGAGAATGTCTTATACAGAGATGCACAGAGAGAAATGCCTAAGCATAGATAACATAGAGCCTACCTCAAAATGTATTATTAAAACAATTTTAAGCAGATTTTTCTTCACGGTCTAGCCAGATGAGTCCACTTGATTCTCTTCTTTTCATACTCTCCAAAACCCCCACATCTAGCCCAGTCCCATACTTAATATCCTAGCCTAGTCTGACCAACCCTGGCTAAGCCACAATCAACCTCTAAGCTTCAACTCTGCCTATCCCAGAAGCAAAGATTCAGGCCCCTCTTTTGCTGAATTGAATCTCTCCACCCAGCCAGATCCAGAAAGCACTTACTTTTCCAAGATCTGTCTGAGTGAATCCACCTAATTTCCCCCTTGATACACCATCCCCAGTCTCCAAATGTACCCCTAAACTTCAGACTTGAACCAGGATGCATACACCATCCCAATCCTTTATGTTTCCCTGAATTCATTACATACAAGTTATTTTCAACCTATGGACTCAACTTTATCCACACATCCTTATTTCTTCCTGAATATTCCTGTCCCTATCAGACAAGACTAACCGAAAGAAGTTCATGTGCTCAAATCTCATTGCAAAAATAAAAGCGTTATAAAAGATCAAACCAGTATTTCTGTCCTTAAATTCATACATTCTACATAAAAGTTTGCCAATGAGAATAAGAATTCAAGGAGTTTAAAGAAAACACAATGAAACAGTTCAATGAAGTTAGAACAATGAACTTAAAGAGAATAAAATCTTAAATGATGCCCAAGAAAACATAAGGCTGATAGAAATGGTGAACACGATCTAGGATTTGAAAATCAAATTCAGTGAAGAGAAGCATTACAGGGTATTCTAGCTAAAATTAAGACGGAATTGAAAAAATCAATAGCGTAGCTTGAAAACTCAAAGGAGAGCTTTATAAATAGAATGGAGCAAGCAGAGGAATGGATACCAGGACTTGAAGATAAAGATGAGAATCTAACAAAATAAGTGAAGAACGTGAAAAAATTTAAAACCCACAGAAAAGCAACATACATTAATGCAGGACGCCATGAAAAGAATGAACCTATGCATTAGCAGAAGAGATGAAGTGAAAAACCTCAGGGCAAAAGACCAAATCCTGAACAAGATCATAAAAGAAAATTTCCCCAAACTAAGGAAAGACACACCCATACAGAACCAAGAAGTACACAGGAAACCAAATAGATAAGAGCAAAAAGGAAAAATGCTGAAATGTATGCATATATGAAGGCAATCTACAGGAAATCACCAAATAATTATCACCAAAAAGTGTACAATGGGAATTTCTAAACAACATGGGCTGTTGTCAAAACCATAGGTTGCTTTCCAAAAACTGACAACAAGGCCACATCGCTGAAGGCAACACCTATGCAACTCATTGAACATGGAGATGTCAAGCTGGTACCTATATGGAGCTTTCACCTCTATGTTCTAGTATCTTTGGTACAGGGAAGTGTTTTGTAGGCTACCAAAAGATAAATGTAAACACCAAGACAACCACAAATCCTTTGATCTACAACGGTGCCTTGCCTGTAAGACACAGTAGGGCAATCGTGAAACGAAACATGTGGGAATAACAAAACAATAGCTGATTTGACTTAGGGTTCACTCCACAAGATTGAACCCATACCCGACATTGCTTGAGTAACCAAGAACCAGAGATTAGATGGCCCAGGTAGATATCAACTATTGATATAAAGAGATATCTAATGATAAAATGACTTCTAATGACATTCTTCTATACTCAAAGATCAGTATATTGCCCAGCCATCATGAGAGGAGCTTCCTCCTGTGACAGATAGAACAAATACAGAGACCCATAGCCAGACATTATGCAGAAAGTAAAATACTTTGGAACATTAAGCCATAAACGGGATATCTCTATCAAATCCCTCTCCTTGGGGCTCAAGGATCCCTCCAGAAGAAAAAGGTCAGAAAGAGTATATGAGCAAGAGGAGATGGAGGACACCAAGAAAGCAAGGCCCTCTAAAGGAAAGCTTGTATAAACTCACAGAGACTGAGGGAATATGCACTCGGTATACAGGGAACTATACCAGGTCCTCTGTGCATATATTATGGCTTCCAGTTTAGTGTTTTTATGAGATTCCTGTGTATACAAATGAGTGACTCTCCAATTCTTGCGCCTTCTCCTGGGTTTTCTCCTTTTCTCTGTTTGTCTTGTCCACCAACGGTGTGATAGCTTTTGTTTTATCTTATTATATTTTATTTTATTGTATTTTATTATTTTTCCTTAAAAGCCTGTTCTTTTCTTGTTGCTTGAGGTTTTTGTCCTGCCTGGTTTCTGTCCTCCCACCAGGTCCCACAGCCATTTAGCCCTAAAGAAACCACACAGAGGTCTATATTAATGATAAACTGATTGACCCATCAACTCAGGCTTCCTACTAACTCTTATAACTTATATTAACCGATTATTCTTATCTATGTTAGCCACATGGCTCAGTACCTTTTTCAGTGGGGCAAT
>LOJH01028756.1:0-16681 GCA_001685095.1 Ellobius talpinus | reverse complement strand
CATGGGCACAGGAGACCACTTCCTAAATGTAACACCAGTAGCACAGACACTGAGGGCAACAGTAAATAGATGGGACCTCCTGAAACTGAGAAGCTTCTATAGGCAAAGGACACAGTCAACAAGACAAAAAGGCAGCCTACTAATGGGAAAAGATCTTCATCAACCCCCATCAGACAGAGGACTGATCTACAAAATATATAAAGAACTCAAGAAATCAGACATCAAAATTCCAAATAACATGTCTAAAAATTGGGTACATAATTAAACAGAGAATTCTCAACAGAAGACTCTCAAATGCCCTAACAACACTTAAGGAAGTGTTCAACATCCTTAGCCATCAGATAAATGCAAATCAAAAACAACTCTGAGATAACATTTTACACCTGTCAAAGTGGCTAAGATAAAAAACACCAATGATAGCTTATGCGGGAAAGGATGCTTTGTAAGGGGAACATTCTACCCTTGCTGGTGGGAATGTAAACTTGTATGTCCACTTTGGAAATACGTATGGTGGTTTCCCAGAATATTTGGAATCAACCCGCTACAAGACTCAGGTACACCACTTTTGGGCATATACTCAAAGGATGCTCAATCATATTACAAGGACATTTATTCAACTATGTTCATACCAGCATTGTTTGTCATAACCACAACCTGCAATCATCCTAGATGTCCCTCAACTGAGGAATTGAATAAAGAAAATGTTGTACATTTACACAACGGAGTACTACTCAGCAGTGAAAAACAAATGACACCTTGCAATTTACATGCAAATGTATGAACTAGAAAAATTCACTCTGTGAGTTTACCCAGTCCCAGAAGGATGAACATAGTATGTACTTACTCATAAATGGATACTAGGTGTAAAGCAAAGGACAATGAGCCTATGGTTCATCACCCCAGAGAAACTAAGTAACAAGGAGAATGCTAAGAGTAACATATATAGATCTCCTTGGGAAAGGGAATTAGACAAGATCTCCTGAGAAAATTGGGAGCACAGGATTATGGAGAGAAGGGAGGGCAAAAGAGGAGGATAAGTGGGGAAGGGGGAGGGAGGAGGACTTAAGGGAATGGTAAAGTCAAGATATGGGAAGGAGAGAGACCTGTCTAGAATGAGGGAGCCATTATGGGCTTTACAAGAAACCTGACACCAAAAAAATCCAAGGAATCCACAAAGAAGACACCAGCTAAGACCCTAAGCAATAGTGGAGAGGGTGCCCAAACTGGCCTTGTCCTGTAGTCAGATTAATGATTATCTTAATTGTCACAACAGAACCTTTATCCAGCAATTTATGGAAGAAGAGGGGGAGCCTTAGCAGAGCACTGTGCTGAGCTCCCAAAGCCCAGTCAAAGAGTGAGAGAATTAAGAATATGAACAAAGAGGTCAAGACCATGATGGGGCCACCCACTGAAACAGCTTACCTGAGCTAATGGGAGCTCACCAACTCTGGCTGGACAGNAGCAATAGTGGAGAGGGTGCCCAAACTGGCCTTGTCCTGTAGTCAGATTAATGATTATCTTAATTGTCACAACAGAACCTTTATCCAGCAATTTATGGAAGAAGAGGGGGAGCCTTAGCAGAGCACTGTGCTGAGCTCCCAAAGCCCAGTCAAAGAGTGAGAGAATTAAGAATATGAACAAAGAGGTCAAGACCATGATGGGGCCACCCACTGAAACAGCTTACCTGAGCTAATGGGAGCTCACCAACTCTGGCTGGACAGGGAAGAAACTGGCATAGGACCAAACTAGGCCCTCAGAATGTGGGTAACAGTTGTATGGCTGGGGTAGTCTGTGCTGCCACAGGCAGTGGGACCAAGTTTTATCCCTACTGCTTGTACTGGCTTTTTGAAACCCATTCCTTCTGGAGGGATACTTTGCTCACACTAAATATAGTAGGGAAGGCTGTGGTCCAACCTCAAAGCAATGTGCCTAACCCTCTCTGAAGAGTTGATGTGGACTGGGGTGGGGGTTGGAAGGTAGGAGGAACTAGATTAGAGGGGGCAGGAACTGTAAGCTATTGGTATGTAAAATGAAAAAAGATAGTCTTTTTGTTCTGTAAATGAAATAAAAATATAAAAAAAGAATAAAAAAGATTAGATCACTTCCTGTGTTTTGTAAATTCTTATATTGGTGGTTAACTACTCAGTATTTATACTAGTATACACCCACAGATTTAAGGGACATAAGAAAATGAAATTTCTATAGGTATGTCACTTTAATACATACATTTATGCAGACACTACAGATATCTGATAACATGATATATACAAACGCATGCAGAGACCAGCTATTCCATTGATCTATAGTCTTCATCAAGGCCTTTAGATCAACTGTCACTAGTTATTGATTTTTGCCTATTTCACTTAGACACAAAAGAAAAGGGAAGTGAGTCAATTTCCTATTATCTCATTCAGAAGTAAGGAATTACTGTCAGAATGAAGGAAAAGGAAAGTATATTCATTGTGTATACAAAATGTTCTGTGTTTTGTGAAAGGAGATAAAGAATAGGGGCCATTCAGGGGTATGGAGAGGATAAGAAAGCGTAAGACTAATCTTGATGAGACAAGGTGAGGAAAAGAATAACAAATAAGACAAGTCAGACAGGTATGAAGACATGACCCTTATCAAAGGAGATAGAGTCTGTGGGCACATTCTTTGCTCTTTCTACTATATGTACTTTCCTTCTTATTGTAAGGAAGGGTATTTCCTAGAGGAATCAATTTTCCTCATTGAAGTTTTAAATTCACACATCCATTTTCCTCTAGAATTTTTAAAGTATGACATTTCTTCTCTGTTAATGTCTTAAGTGGAGAGGCCAGAAAAAAAACACTGACAAGTCTGAAGAGCAGTTTAAAAAGAGCGTTAAACTATTGAACAAAGATTTTTGTTCAGCAAAATTCCTCTTTTGCTATCATTACTTCTAGCCAGCCTTCAGAAACTGAGATCATTTTTGCTTTAAATTCCTTATTAGAAGTACATCTTTAAAAACTACATCTTCTTGTGGTATTCTCTCCTTTGGCTACATGTGATAAAAATTATATCCACTCATAACTGGCAAAAAAAGTAAAACAAAAAAATCTTTATGTCAATTCTTTCTTTGGCTAAAAGAAAGCAGATAAGTAAACTATTGACACTCAGAACTTATCTGCTCTCTAGTTTTTATTGGATGTATGTGGTCAGAGAGCAGAAGCATGAAAATATTTCACTTTTCCTTCTATTTATGTTTTGATTTACAACCACCTGGGACAAACATGAAACTTGTGACAGAATTACTATGGCATGAAGAATGCAAAACCATGCATGAAGGTTATTTTTTTACAACAGAGGCTTGCGACTATATTCATATAGCTACAAAAATTGGTTGAAAAGGATGGTGTGATTTTATATATTTCAAAATCTATACCTGAGGATGTCCATGGTTTCATATGAAAAGCAGAAATTGTAGAGGAACGCTGATTAATATTGATTAATTAAGGCTACCAGTCATAAATAAAATAGCTCGAATCCTTTGTCTCTCACAAAGTTGTTAAGGAATACTTGTGCATCTCATGATGTTATTGTAAAAATAAGAATTGGAACATATCTTCTTCAAAGACTTAGGTTGTCAATGAAATAAAATAAATCCATTAAAAATTCATAGCTTAGCCAGACTATGGTGGCACATGCCTTTAATCCCAACACTTGGGAGGCAGAGGCAGGCAGATCTCTGTGAGTTTGAGGACAGCCTGTTGTATAAGAGCTAGTTCCAGGATAGGCTCCAAAGACATAGAGAAACCCTGTCTCAAAAATAAACTTTGATTATTCATGTCTTAGTAATGTCTACTCAAACATACAGTCAATTTTTATATGATTAAGAGAAAAATAAGTTTAATTCTATACTGAAGATGCAGAATGTTTTCCAACTTCTTCAACTAAATCTAATTATCATTCAATGCATCAGACACTGTGATTTACATCATCATTCTTTAATATAGAGGCACAAAAGGCAGCAATTGGAAGGAATTTTAAAGAAGTTGCATTTCTTCTCAAAATGAAAACTCTTCACATGAAGCCATACAGTTAAAATGAATGAATGAATGAAAAAAGAAAGAAAGGAAGGAAGGAAGGAAGGAAAAAATTAAAAACAGAAAAAAAAACACTAATGTGACACTGAGGTCAGATCAGCTGAACTCCAGATAAGACAAACTACCCCTTAACAAAGACAGAGGCAGCTATAATGTTCAATTTTGCCAAAGACTTGGAAAAAGAGAGTAAACATAGAGGATGATTTTCAATCTGAAAGGTTAAAAAAGTCTAAAACCCAAATGTAGACCCAATTTAAATTCCCTAGAAGATGCTGAGAAAATTAGAAACACTGATTCATGGTGAATCACTTTTCTATAGGTTCTTATCTATGCCCATTAGAATCTGAGTGTATTTGCAGCCTCTAGCTTCAGTAATAGTGACCATTAATTTTTTTTACAGATTTATCCATATATTATGTGCACAGTGTTCAGCCTCCATGCCTGCAGGCCAGAATAGGGCACCAGATCTCATCACAGATGGTTGTCAGCCACCATGTGGTCCCTGGGAATTGAACTCAGGAACTCCAGAAGAACAGTCAGTGCTCTTAACCTCTGAGCCATCTCTCCAGCACCCATGACCATTAATTTTTTTGTCAGTAGTTGGTATCAGGGATAATGTTTGGAAATCACATCATGGTGGGGGAGAATTCTGTATTCTGTCAATTACGTCTTAAATAAATGCTGATTGGCCAGTAGCCAGGCTGGAAGTATAGGCGGGACAAGCAGACAGTAAGTAGAGGCAGGGCAAGGAGAACAGGAGTATTCTGGGAAGAAGGAAGCTCTCTCCGCAGTCCTGTCCAGACACCGAAGAAGCAGGATGTGACCTACTCCACTGAAAAAGGTACCGAGCCATGTAGCTAACATAGATTAAAAAATAATGAGTTAATATAAGTTATAAGAGCTAATACAATGTCTGAGCTACTGGGCCAATCAGTTTATAACTTATGGAGACTTCTGTGTGATTCTCTCTGGGGCCAAATGGATGTGGGAACTGGTGGGAGGACAGAAACCCCAACAGGCTCTGCATGTTGCAACGTCATACAGTTGGAACACTAGAATTTGCTCTAGTTAAAGGTAATGAATGACTGACACTGCATGAAAGGGAATAACTTTACTTATGAATTCCTGTGGTGATAGATTGTTTTCTTGAAAAAAAAGAAAAAAAAACTTTTTATAAAAAAATAGACTGAACTCTTTTTTACAAGATCTTGGAGCCAAATTAATAATTTCCTTGAGATCATTTAAAACAATGCTATTCTACTGTCCTATTGTATACTCAGAATATTTAAGATTAAACTTCTTTAAAGAGAATAATGCATATCCTTATTTTTAAAATAGGCATTCTTTCCACTCCTCTGACACAGAATAATTTGTGTGTGCATGTTTGTATTGTAATAATCATTTATTGAAAACCTATGATAGGTTGAAAGCAAACATAAGCAAAGCAAATATCCCATATATGCATGAAGCAACATACATTAATAATATACTGTGCTTGTCTTTCTGAGTCTGGGTTACCTCAATCAGGATGATTTTTTATAGTTCCTTCCATTTGCCTGCAAATTTCAAGATGTCATTGATTTTTACAGCTGAATAATACTTTGTTATGTAAATGAACTACATTCTCCTTATTCATCTTTTGGTTGAGGGGCATGTAGTTTGTTTCCAGGTTCTGGCTATTATGAATAATGCTGCTTGAACAAGTTTGGGCAAGTGTCTTTGTGGCATGATTGGGAATCCTTGGGTAAATGACCAAGAGTGGTATCACTGACTCTTGAAGTAGATTGATTCCCAATTTTCTGACAAGTAGCCATACTGATTTCCAAAGTGGCAGTCCAAGTTTACACTCCTACCATCAGTGGAGAGTGTTCTCCTTACTCCACATTCTCTCTAATATAAGCTGTTCTCAGTATTTTTCATCTTAGCCACTCTAACGGGTGTGAGATAATATCTCAGAGTCATTTTGATTTGAATTTCCCTGATGATTAAGGATGTTGAGCAATTTGTTAAATATATTTTAGTTATTTGAGATTCATCTGTTGAGAATTCTTTGTTTAGCTCTATACCCCATTTCTAATTGAATTTCTTGGTATTCTGATGTCTAGTTTCCTGATCTCTTTGAGATGAGCCCTCTGTCAGATACAGTGTTGGTGAAAATGGTTTCTCATTTTGTAGGCTGTCATTTTGTCTTAAAGCCATGTCCTTGGCCTTTCAGAAGCTTATCAGTTTTAGGAGTTGCCATTTGTTAATTGTTATTCTCAGTGTCTGTGCTACTGGTGTTATATTTATGAAGTTGTTTCCTGTGCCAATGTGTTCTAGACTACTTCCTACTTTCTCTTCTATCAGATTCAGCAATTTTCTTTATAACTTAAAAAAACAGATTTCACAAATAAAAATTGAAAATGTATATTTTGGAATAAAAATATGTAGCACTATACAACTATGTATAAATGATAATATTACTGTAAACCATTATACACATTATACCTGACTTGGCAGTAGGATGATTATATTGAAAATAGACTCTGTAGGTTAAAGATGAGCTATTTCAACACAAATAACTCTAATCAAAATAAAGTTTGTTTCCAGTTATTGAATTATGCAGGTAGATTACAAACAGGAAATATGTTTTTCATCTTGAATTCCAAAGAGAAAACACACAAATGACGGCTTTTAGACTTAACTATGTCATTAATCATATTACATTTTGTTTATATAAAATTCCAGATTAACCCCATCCCATTCATCAGACCCTTAAGCTACAAATCCCAATCTAACCCCAAACTTGCCTATTCCCCTGCAACCTCAGTGGAAATCTGAAACACAGCCAGCTACTGCACAGAGGACCAAGGGGTGAGTATTCAGCCACCCAGCAGGTCACCTCACTCTCTAGGCCCTCCTTATTGGGGCAAAACCCCAAGATCCTACCCTACCTGCCATAGCTCTATAGCCAGCCAGCAGGTGAGTTTCTTGCAGGAGGGCTGCCACCAAACTCCTGAGATAAAGTCAATAGCAGTACAGAGCAGTCCAAGAACAGTTCCCAAGACACAGACAGCCACTGAAAGAATAGAATAAAGATGCAAAGACACTTCCGGCATCAACTGAAGGAAGAGATACAAGAATTCATTCAAAAACTTAAAAAACAACATGGTTACACCAGAACCAAGCAGTCATACAACAGGAAGACTTGATCATCCTTACCCAGTAGAAGCAGAAGAAAACAGTTTTGAACATAACTTTATGAAGATGATGGAAAACTTTAAACAGGAAATGAAACACTCCATTAAATAAATAGAGGAAAAGATAAAAATTTTGAAGACTATAATAGATCTCTCAAAGAAACTCAAGGAAACAAAGAAAAATCAATCAAATAGGTGAAACAAACAGTTCAAGACTTGAAGTCTAAAATAGAGAAAATAAAGAAAAAACAAACCAAGGGAATTCTGGATATGGAAAATCTGAATAAACTAATGGGAACTACAGATGCAAGCATAACCAACAAAATACAAGAGATGGAAAAGAGAATTTAAGGGGTTGAAGATACTATAAAGAAAATAGATTCATTGGTCAAAGAAAATGTTAAATCCAACAAATTCTTAACACAAAACATCCAGGAAATCTGGGGCACCTTGAAAATAGCCAAACTAAGAATAATAGGGATAGAAGAAGGAGAAGAACTCCAGCTCAAAGGCACAGAAAATTTATTCAACAAAACCATAGAAGAAAACTTTCTCAACCTAAAGAAGGATATCCCTATGAAGTTACAAGAAGCTTACAGAACACCAAAGAGATTAGATTACAAAAAGTACCCTTGCCATATAATAATCAAAATGCAAAACATACAGAATAAAAAATAAATATTGAGAGATACAAAGGAAAAAGTCCAAGTAACATATAAAGGTAGATCTATCAGAATTATACCTGACTTTTCAATGGAAACCAAGAAACCAAGAAGGTCCTGAAGAAATTTGCTGCATTAACTAAGAGTCCCCAGATGCAAGCCTAGAATACTATACCCAGCAAAGCTTTCAATCACCATTGATGGAAAAAATAGGATATTTCATTATAAAACCGGATTTAAACAATAACTATACACAATCCCAGCACTACAGAAAGAATTAGAAGGAAAGCCCAAACCCAAGGAGGCTAACTGCACCCACAAAGCACAGTCAACAGATAACCTCACACTAGCAAAACCAAGAAGGGAAACACACAAATACGACTACTGAATAATAACATGAATTAACAAGCACTGGTCATTAATATCTCTTAATATCAATGGACTCAATTCACCTATAAAAGGACACAGGCTATGAGAATGGATAAAAAGGAAAAATTCATCTTTCTGCTTTATTCAAGAAATACACCTCAACCTCAAAAACAGGCATTACCTCAGAGTAAAGGGTTGGGAATAGGTTTTCCAATCAAATGGACTTCAGAAACAAGCTGGTGTAACTATCCTAATATTTAACAAAATAGACTTCAAACTAAAATCAGTCAGAAGAGGTGGAGAAGGACACTATACTCATCACAGGAAAAAAATATCAAGATGAAGTTTCAAACCTGAACAATTATGGCCTAAATACAGAATCAATCACATATGTAAAAGAAACATTACTAAAGCATAAATCATACATCAAACCCCATGCACTAATAGTAAGAGACTTCAAATCCTTGGTAATGTGGGATTTTCCTCTGTATGCTGTCATTACCATTAAGGAATAGAGAAACTGCTTTGGGCCTGTTGATAGGGCAGAACTTATGTAGGTGGAGAAAACTAAATAGAATGATGTGAGGAAGAAGGTGGAGTTAGAAATACGCTAAGGAGATACCAGCAGAGTCAGACATGCTGAATATTTGCCAGTAAGACATTGTCATATAGTGATATACAGATTAATAGAAATGGGTTAAATTAACATAACAGTTAGCCAATAAGAAGCTAAAGCTAATAGACCAAGCAGTGTCTTAATTAATAGAGTTTCTGTGTGGTTATTTTGGTTCTAGGAGGCTGAAATGAACAAAAAGTTTCCTCCTACACCCCTAAAGGGCAAGCAGAAAGAAATCTAACAGAAATAAGTCAACTAACAGATATCATGACTCAAATGGAATTAACAGGTCTACAGAACATTCCACCAAGACTCAAAAGAATATGCCTTCTTTTCAGCACCTCATGAAACCTTCTCTAAAGTTGACCACATACTAGGCAATAAAAAAACCACAACAGATAAAATAATTGGAGTAACACCTTGTATCTTATCTGATTACCGTGGTTTAATATTAGAATTCAGCAGCAATATTAATTTCAGAAAGCCCACAAACACATGGAAATTAAACAATGCTCTATTGAATCACCCTGGGTCAAAGAAGAAGTAAAAGACTTCCAAGAATTCAATGAAAATGAAGGAACAACATACCCAAACCTATTTAATACTATGAAAGCAGTGTTAAGAGGAAAGTTCATATCATTAAGTGTCCACATAAAGTAAGAGGAGAAAACAAACACCAGTGACATAGCAGCACACCTGTAAGCTCTGGAACAAAAAGAAACAGATTCATCCAGGAGGAATAGAAGACAGGAAATAATCAAATTGAGTGCTGAAATCAATAAAATAGAAACAAAGAAAACAATACAAATAATCAATGAACAAAGAGCTAATTCTTTGAGAAAATCAACAAGATAGACAAACTTTTATCCAAACTAATCAAAAGGCTGAAAGAAAACATCAAAATTAACAAAATCAGAAATGAAAAAGGGGACATAACAATGGTTGAGGAGGAAATCCAGATTATCATTAGGTCATACTACAAAAAATGTACTTCACAAAATTGGAAAATGCAAAAGAAATTGAAATTTTTCTGATAGATACCACATACAAAATTAAATCAAGACCAGGTGATAAAATTAAATAGACCTATAACTTGCAAGGAAATAGAAGCTGTCATCAAAAGCCTCTCAACCAAAAAAAAGCCCAGGTCCAGATAGTGTCGATGAAGATTTCTACCAGACCTTAAAAAGAGTTAATACCTGTACTCCTCAAAGTGTTCCACATTATAGAGACAGAAGGAACATTGTCAAATGTTTATGAGGCTACAGTTACACTGATACTAAAATTGCACAAAGACTCAACCAAGAAAAAGAATTACAGACCTATCTCACTCATGAACATTGATATAAAAGTACTCAATAAAATAATGACAAACATAATCTAAGAACACATCCAAAAATCATCTACCATGATCAAGTTGGCTTTATCACAGAGATGTAGGGATGGTTCAACATATGAAAATTTATCTATGTGATCGACCAGATAAACAAGCTGAAAGAAAAAAGCCACATGATCATTTCATTAAATGTTGAAAAAGCATTTGACAAAATTCAACACCCATTCATAATAAAGGTCTTGGAGAGATAAGGGGTACAAGGAACATACCTAAATATAATAAAAGAAATATACAGCAATATGACAGCCAACATCAAATTAAATGTAAAGAAACTCAAAGCAATCCTACTAACAAAAGAAGGCTGTCCATTGAATCCATATATACTATCTGTCCTGCCCAGTTCCCGCAGTCATTAAGTCCCAAAGAAATCACACAGAGGTCTACATTAACTATAAACTAATTGGCCTAGTACCTCAAGCTTCTTATTAACTCTTACAACTTGCATTGGCCCATTATTCTTATCTGTGTTAGCCCCATGGCTCAGTACCTATTTCAGTGAGGCAGTCACATCTGGCTTCTTCTGTGGCTGGGCTAGGACTGCAGAGGAATGAGCTTCCTTCTTCCCAGAATTCTCCTGTTCTCATTGACCCACCTCTACTTCCTNCTACTGGCCAATCAGCATTTATTTAAAATATAATTGACAGACTACAGACCATTCCACACAACATATATATCCAACACAGTTCTTGAAGTTCTAGCTAGAGCAATAAGACAACAAAAGGAGATCATGGGATTCAAATTGGAAAAGAAGATGTCGAGCTTTTGTTGTTTGCAGATGATTTAAAGTATACATAAGTGATCCCCAAAACTCTTCTATGGAAATTCTGCAGCTGATAAATACATTCAGTAATGAGGCAGGAGGCAAGATCAGCTAAAAACACTCAGTATCCCTCCTAAATACAACATATAAAGAAGCTGAGAAAGAAATCAGAGAAACCTCACCCTTCACAGTAGCCACAAATAACACAAAATATTTTGGGAATACTAACTTTATCCAAAAAAGTAAAAGACCTATTCAACAAGAACTTTTAGTCAGTGAAGAAAGAAATTGAATTATATACCAGGAAATGGAAATATCTCCCATGATCATTGTTAGGAATGACAGACATAATAAAAATGGCAATCTTACCAAAAGCAATCTACAGATTCAATGAAATCCCTATCAAAATCCCAAAACAAATCTTCACATATCTGAAAAGAACAATACGCAACATCATATGGAAAAGCAAAAACCCCAAGATATCCAAAACAATCCTGTATAACAAAGGAATTTTTGGAGGCATCACCATCATTGAAAACAAGCTCTAGTGTAGAGCTAAAGTAATGATAACAGCCTGGTATTGGCATAACAACCAGAGAAGCTGAACAATGGAATTAACTCAAAGACCCAGTTATTAATCCACACATCTATAAACAACTGATTTTTGAGAAAAATAAGCTAAAACTATACAATGGAGGAAAGAAAGAAAATTCAACAAATGGTGATGGCATAACTGGGTGTCAACATACAGAAGAATGACAATAGATACATATCTATCCCTCTGCACAAAACTCAAGTTCAAATGAATTAAAGACCTCAATATAAATCTGCCCACACTAAACCTGTTAGATGAGAAAGTGGGAAGTAGCCTGCAGTACATGGGCACAGGAAACCACTTCCCAAATATAACACCAATAGCACAGTCACTGAGAGCAACAGTAAATAAATGGGCACTCTTGAAACTGAGAAGCTTCTGTAAAGCAAAAGACACAGTCAACAAGATGAAAAGATAGCCTACTAAATGGGAAAAAAATCTTCACCAACCCCACATCAGACAGAGGATAATCTCCAAAACATATAAAGAACTCAATAAATTAGACATCAAAATTCCAAATAACCCAATTAGATAATGGGGTACAGCATTAAACAGAAAATTCTCAACAGAAGAATCTCAAATGCCTAAAGACACTTAAGGAAATGTCCAACGTCCTTATCCATTAGGGTAATACAAATCAACTCTGAGATACCATTTTACACCAGCCAGAGTGGTTAAGATCAAAAACACCAAGGATAGATTTTGATGAAGATGTCGTGTAAGGGAAACATTCCTCCATTGCTGGTGGGAATGCAAACTTCTATGTCTACTTTGGAAATCAGTATGATGGTTTCTCAGAAAATTGGGAATCAATCTACCTCAGGACTCAGTAATTCCATTCTTGGTCATATGCCCAAAAGATGCTCAATAATACTACAAGGACATTTATTCAACTATGTATATAGCAGCATTATTTGTAATAGCCAGAAATAACCTGGAAACAACCTAGATGCCCCTCAACCAAAGAATGGATAAAGAAAATGTGGCACATTTACACATTAGAGTACTACTAGGTGGTAAAAAACAATGACACCTAAAATTTGCATGCAAATGGAAAGAATTAGAAAAACCATCCTGAGTAAGGTAACTCAGACCCAGAAAGAATAACTCACTATGTACTCAATCATAAGTGGATTTGAGCCTATAGATCATGATCCTAGAAAAGCTAAGTAACAAGGTGAACCTAAGAAAAGCATGCATAGATCCACCTGCAAAGGGAAAATAGAAAAGACCACCTGACAAAATTGGGAGCATGAGGGTGGAGGGAGTAAGGAAGATAGAAGGAGATGAGTGGAGAATAGGAGGGTGGAGGAGAACTTAAGGGAATGGGATAGTTAGGATAGAGAAAGGAGAGAAATGAGAGCAAGGAAGGAGGTAGTTTGATTGAAGGAGCCATTATGGGGATAGCAAGAAACCTGGCACTAGAGAAATTCTCTGTAGTCCACAAGCATGACCCTAGCTAAGACCCTAAGCAATAGAGGAGATTGGACATGAACTTGCCTTGCCCTATAGTCATACTGATGAATATCTCAAATATAACCAATGAACCTTCATCCAGAAACTGATGGAAACAGGCAGAGACCCACAGTGGAGCACTGGACTGAGCTCCCAATGACCAGCTGAAGATTGGGAGGAATGAGAATATGAGCAAAGTGGTCAAGACCATGATGGATACACCCACTGAAACAGTTTACCTGAGCTAATGGGAGCTCAGCAACCTCCACCATACAGGGAAGGAAATAGCATAAGTCAAAACTAGTCCCTCTGAATGTTTGTGACAGTTGTATAGCTGAGGCAGACTGCAGGGCCACTGGCAGTGCCACAAGGATTTATAAATACTGATTGTACTGGGTCTTTTGGAATCTATTCTCTTCAGATGGATACTTTGCTCAGCCTAGGTCTAGTAGGGAGAGCCTTAGACCTTCCCCAAAGCAATGTGACTTACCCACTCTGAGGTGTGGGTGGGGAGTGGGATGTGGGGTAGGTGAAGGGGATGAGTGGAGGGAGTGGTAATTGGGATTGGTTTGTAAAATGAAAAAAAAGATTGTTTTCTTTAAAAAATGAAATAAAATAATATTCTAGCCAAAACCAGAATTTGTAAGACAGATTCACAATAATGTCATCCTCAGCATTCTGATGCCTACAGGAAATGTCTTCAAGTGACAAGAGATGACAGATACTGCTCCTAATAGGGAGGTTTCCATGTATATTAAATGTGGAGCATCACAGAAAAACACAACCTGATTCAAATTAGAAATCAAAGGACCTTGTGGATCCCAGCTCCACTGTGTACATCTGAATCACAGCTCTGGTATCTTAGTCTCATGGACTATCAAGGAAAAGGAGGCAGAAATACATTAAGAATAATTAGACCAGGAACTCTATTGTAAAATAGTCTCTTCTAGAAACAGCTGTATTAAAAAGTCTATCAAAATAACAATCTCAATAGACACACTCACAATTAAAGGAAAAAGTACCATGAAGTACCACCCATAGACCACAAATTCTAGCCATATAAAGACTGCTGGGAAAGAGAGAAGAAACCCCTCATTGGTTATCCATTAGGATGCAAAATGGTCATCCCTCTAGCTGAAAATGGACTCAGCAGATTATACTTATATATTTATGCATATATGCAATAATATCAAAAATAAAAAGAAACTATTAGTTTTGAGTCTCTTGTGGAAGACATGTGAGTATACTCAGGAGGGGCTTGAGAGAGAAAAGGATGGGGAGAAAGTGACATATAATTCTAGTTGAATAAAAAGTACATGCAAGTTTTAAAATATTTGAAATAAAAAAATCAATGGATCTCCATAATTAATCAGAAAATGGTTAAACTAAGTTAGGGACAGAGGAAGTAACTTACAGTTTTTCATTATGTTTGGATTAGACTGATTACAAAGGAGGCATTGGTATCCAGAATGTACCGTTATATTTTCTGAACATTAGAGAAGTACAGACACATAGGTGTGGACTCGGATAACTAATAAAATCTTAATTAGTTCTTGTTATTTTTGAACTTTGATTATAAATTACCTTTAAAATGATAAAGTAGAATATCTGATGAATACAACTGTATGTGACTAAGTAGGCTAGAGAAAATATGTAATAGGGATAAATTATTTATGGAATTCTCAACACCAGAAAAGCAGATATAATCTTAAAGCAAAGCTTAGAAAAAAAGTGAACAAGCTATATGCAAAAAAGTACAGTGATTAGAATGAGGATGAAAACAAAATATCAGTTCACGGAAATTATATGAACTGTACCAAATGTCTCTGTAAATTCATCAGAAATGAAGCAAAAATAATAGTAATATTATTAAATAAATATGGTGGTTTATGGTGAAAATTTCATTCAACTTTCTGATAGTTGCTGATAGAGAGACCTCATCAGGTAGAGGTTTTCATACATAGATGACAGGATCACGTATTCTTTCTATGGTGGACCTAAACTTAGTGGCTAAGCTTGTATGACTGCGTTTTTCTATAGCTTTCGGAGAAAACAGGAGCTATTCCAGTTTCAGAAAGCTTCCTCATCAATGCATCCAAGGTACATTTTCCGTCACTCCAAACCTAATTATTTTCCTTCACTGGCAAGTATTCCTTAATAAATTTTCAAAAAGTTAGTCTTATCCAAATTTCTGTTTTCCAATAGCAATGTGAAATTGTTGATAATGATGATGACAGGGAATGTAGGCATCATGCTTAGATTTTGAAGCTGGCTCATGAGCTGCTCAGATGGTAAGAGCATTTTACCTATTGATTGTTGAATGCAGATAGCCCTGTATGACACTACAGTTGTTATGTTTTCCACCCATAGATTAAAAAAACTGTGAAGACATAAAGCTGCAAGTGTTTCATTTTCATTCAAAGACCTTAAGAATAGTAGATGAGTACTTTCTGAAATAGATTGACTTTCCATAGTGCACCTTTATAATTTTTTTGGGAAAATATGATGAAAGGTTAAGAGTAATGAATAAATAATTAAAGATTAGATGTGAAAGCTAGAAAACTTTCATGGGAACTCATAAATATCTTGTCTCCTGCAGGTAGAGGGCAGAGAAAGATGATGATCAGGTTCAGAATTAAGCTTCTGCGTGGCAAAACTTCAAAGAATGTTCCAATTACAGTGGGGGCAGTTTCCCCTTGTCAAGGTCAGAACTCTTACTGGAAAGGAATGTAACTGAAGTCTCTGAGAGAAAACATCTGTGGTCCTCTATAAAACCCTATAAATTCTTGCATTCTTTTGAATTTGTAAGGTTGTAATAGAAGTGGTGACTTTGGTTCTTAGGAATAACAAACAAATTCCTTCTCTACAAGATGAAGTAGAGTCCACTTTCCTGTGCAGGGGCAGAAGGTATATTAATTCTCCAGAACAAGCCCATATTTCAACTTCTTTTTTTTAAAAGAACAACCAGGGTTAAATCTCTGTACAAAAAATCTGGACAACTCCCATGCCAGCTAAGAAGGTAGGGATGATGAATTCTGGGTTGCCCAATAGGTTACAAGAGAAGTTGGGAAAGCTTATAAGGACTACAAGGTATTAAGTTAAAAGGAGCAGAAATTGTATCAGTGTAGAGACTTCATTTCTAGTACAGATCTTAACACTAGAGAAGCTCCAAGGAAAATCTTACAGTTTCCCAGTTTCCCAGCAGCTGCTGGAACTTTGCTGACACAGAATATCACATGGCTTCATGGGAGGAGAATATGACCGTTGTCTAAAAAAAATCTCACTATTTTCTATTAATCACAGTGTTTTTGCTGGGTACTAAGTGTGTCTCCTCGATGACCCATCTTTGAAAGAGGTTGCTGCCAGAGTTACACTATTGGAAATGTGGGACTAAGACTTTTCACCTCTTCAAGAATGGTCTTGAGGGAATTATGGATTACCAGTGTCTCCCTGGCTCCTTCTACCTTTCTTATTTACTTTTATAAAATAATTCATTTAAATGTTAACAATTTCCACCTCCTCCTCTCCTCTCATTTCCCTCCCCCTCCCCCTCCCTCTCCAGTCCAAAGAGCAGTCAGGTTTCCC